>JAODVN010192299.1:0-12659 GCA_025434125.1 Chologaster cornuta
TTGACATAGAAAGAAAAGTCATTTCTATTGACAGTCCAAGTAAAGGTAAATGTGCTTTTATTGTCACATACACATACATGTAGTAGAATTAACCCTCTGCATTTAACCCGTCCCTCAAGGGAGCACTGGGCAGCCACTGTGCAGCGCCCGTGGTCCAACTCCAGATAGAGGCTAGTGTCACTGGTCACATGACACTGACTGGAGCGTGAACCTGACATGTTTTTCCCTCTTTTATGTGAGTCTAATGTGTTAATTGAGAGCTAGGTCTGACACACACACACACGCACACGCACACAGGTAGGCTGCGTGTGTCCTGACACACTTTAAGTCTCAGTGGACATGTTTCTCCTGTGCCCAGCTCCCCAAGGATATATATTGTGTGTACATTGAGGATGACAATCTGTTGCCCTTTTATGCACTATAGGGTTAACCTGACATGCCAGAGGAATTGTTGTCCATCTGGGGAGCCGTACATTATAACTGTTTGTGAATGGCTGAACTTTCAAAAAAATACAAGATAGTTGATTGGATGAATCATCTGGTCGTTTTCGCTGTTGGCAACGTGATTACAGGTGTTCCTTTAAATGAGAGGATTACTTCTAAAACTACAAATTGAAAAGGGAAGTTTGTAGAAGAAAAATGGTTAAAGCAAAGGGCTCTTCTCTTACTAGCTGTTAGTTGACTTCAGTCAATAATTGAAATGAAGTCCTACTTTAATCTGATCCCCTGAGCAGTAAATAGTAAATAGTTTTGGATTGCATTTTAAAGATAAATGTTTAGGTGTAATCTAAAAGTAATGAAAAGTAGTCAAATTATATTCCTAAATGTAGTTAATCCAAAAGTGACGTTGCTGATAAGAATTTTAGTCTGGTCAATTGTAGCTGTAATGGATTACATTTAAAAAGTATATATACCCAACCCTGTATACATGTACACTGCATTCTACTCTCAGGAAATATAATTAAAGGAAGGGTTATTCTCAAGAACGCTTTCAAACTTTGTACTTAAATCAGAACAAAAATCCCTCCGCACCCCAAGCCATTGAAACACATTACGAAGCCAAGCAGCTTTGTTGTTGTGAGCGGTGATCGGCACTTTGTTTATGACAGACAAGGCTGTGTAAACGTAGCCTACCAGATAAAAATAAAATTCAGATAATGGTAAACTAGCAAAATGTGAGGAGATATTTGGTGAGTTTGACAAAAAATGTATCAGCTTTTAATTATCTTGCAATAGCTGACAAACTCCAATCTGTCAGTTTAGGATATTATCAGAGGTTTTTACAGTAGTAGTAGTAGTAGTAGTAAATACAACAAACAAATAATAATAATACATCAATGAACAATAGTGTAATATACTCCTCACCTCAATAAATCTAAGCTCTGGTTCCATCGTCCTGTCAGTGAAACACCTTTCCCGGCAAAATGTACACATTATTGCGTAGATCGCATGTCGTGCTACATTGCACTGGTAAACTCTAATAAACGTAAATGTGTTGCTTGTCCGAGATCAGATTTCTTAAACCATCCAAAATGTAATAGGCAAAAAAATTTTAAAACTAAATGTTTAGCTGAGTATATTCTAAAGTAGAATGCTAATTACAATCTCCTAAATTATAATGGCATCAAGAGTTGCTTCTTGTCTGGGTAAAGAGCCATCTGTTCCTATTTTCCAGACAGTGTCATTTGTAAGTAAAACCATTCAACCCAGTTTCTTCTGGAATAGATTACATGATCCTGCCTCGTTAGAGTCTACTGATTAATATAGCTAGGAGCTTCTAAGCTTCTAATTATCTGTCGGGGAGTCTGCCTAGTGGCAACACTTTGGCCTATCAAGACTAATTCATTGAAGAAACCACCAAAATACCTTATAAAACCTCAATGCTGTCACTGATGGCAGCAAACTATTTTGGTTGTTGTGCATGACAAGAAATATCATAATTGTCAGTAAATGTCAATTGTCAGTATTAACATATTGATGCTACCATTAATCTAAAATGTAACGCGTTAGCAGGCCCTGTTATTCAAAGTCACTTGCGAAAACTATTTATTAATAGAGATGGGGTACTGAGCACCTTAAAAACAGCTTTGACAGTCCAACCATGGCAGAAAACACAGAGATAAATATTTAGAAGTAGGGGTAATGGTCCAGCATTTAGGAGAGGTTATGGTTGCATGTATTTAAGTGCAGGTATAGGGTTACTAAAGTGTACACATGTACCATATTTAGAAGAGTGTACTGCAGGAAGTTTACCAGGACACACACATACATACACATTCACCCATACACACACACTAATACACTAAGCAGTAAAACTTAAAGAGAAAGATGGATGACTCAGCCCTGGACATTAATGTCCAAACCAGGCGAGGCACATGTGTTCCTGGAGAGCGTGGCTCGGGTTGGAAGAATAACATTCGACGTGTGTCTCCCAGGAATACACTTTCTGCCCCCTTGTTCAATCTCCAGGTTGTCCAGGGCGGTGATGCAGGGAGTTGTACACCATATTCTCTGAATTATGTACCTCAGAATCATAAGCCTAACCGTAAAACGAATACATCTCAGTTTGTCTTGGTGGAGTCTCTCTCTGTTGAACGTTTTTAAAGGCAGGTGTGAAATATACATCCATACTGTTTGTGTGTGCGGCAAGCGTGCGTCTGTGCCTGGCGTAATCATTTCATAATTTTTTTTACCGTGATAATGTGCATGTCTTAGATAGTTTTCACTGGATTTATGCAGTACAAGATAAACAGCTGTATTGCTTGGTTCTGTATCCAAAGTGACAAAGAACAATTAGGAGTTTTAGGCACAACAAAGTACAGTATAGAGTAAGATTAGCAGTATTTCTATATAACTACAATAGCGAGCCTCTCTCTCTCTCTCTCTACACACACACACACATTTCTCACCATTACCATATAACCATCTACAGTGAATCCAGGGAGTTCATTATAGAGATGGAGAAGAGGGTTTTATAAGAGAGGCAGTCGATCCTCTCCCCATCCTTACCAAGCTACCTCATTGTCTGTATACAGCATAGGACAATTTGGAAAAAACTCATTAGTATCTTCCTTATACTGTATATCAACAAACCACAAAGGTCTTACTGTATTATGATGTTTCACTGGGACTTGGGGATTTTATCAAATGCTCTCAAAACCGGAGACAGATGAGATGAAAATACATTACTCACCCACTGTAAAGAGTAAAGACGCTTTTACTCACAATGCTTATAATTCTTACAGGGAGGGATGGTCAATGCTCTAAACCTGGGGAGCAAAATAGTGCTACCATATATGGTAGCACTATTTTTTATTATGGTAGCACTATTTTATACAGATTTAAATAGTGTTGGGAGCAAAATAGACCATAGAGTTAAAAGGATGTTAGGTGCAAAATAGTTTAACCACACAGAGGGGTATAGGGAGCAAAAAAGTGCAATCATACAGTTAACAATATGTTGGGTGCAAAATAGTGCAACCATATACAGTGTATAGGGAGCTAAATAGTGCAACCATATACAGCGTATAGGGAGCTAAATAGTGCAACCATATACAGCGCATAGGGAGCTAAAAAGTGCACTCGTATGCAGAGTTGGAGGATGGAGACAGGCGGAAAATTAGCTGCTGTGTGTTTTACCATGTTGCATGTTGATTTGATGCCAGTATCATACTGTGGCGTGCGCTATGCTGGCATCTGGGGCACAAAACATGCCAGCGTAGCTTTGTGCTAAAGATGCATTTTCATTAAAGCTCACATTCACCCAGTCACACACACATTCACACACAGTTATGGATTATATTGTAAAGGTATAGTAAAATAAGGTATAGTAATTTAAGGTATAAAATTATAAGGTATAGTAATATTTGTATTACCTCAGTTGATAAATTATTATCTCCATAGCATAGTTTACCGTTTTCCTGGATTACTTTGTTTATCCAACAAAACTAGGGCGCATAGCAACATCCCGGCCTTCTGATTACTCAGATTGCCTGTCAACCTAACTCGGCGAAAGGTCCATTGACTTATTATTGCTCCAGTGTTAAACAAACCAGTCCATAAAACCTATGTGATTAGGATACCATGACATACTGTTGTGCTGTTAAAAACCTACTTCTATTCCCAAGGCTTCATGCACTGTGTGTATGTCCAAAAACAAAAACCCTTATAGCCGCCGTACCTATAAGCGTGCAAATTAGGTTGTCCTTCATCCAGAGGTTGACTATTTGTCCCTTCAGCAGATCCTGGCTCTCTTGGGACAGTGGCATGCCTCCATGGCTAGTCAGCGCCTCTGTCACCTGCACCACCAGTTGTTCCCCAAGTCCCAACAGCGCCTCCTTCAGGTCTGTTTCCCTTTGGTGTCAGAGTAACATGTACTCATTACAATCAAAGGTTTATGTATATTTTATGGTAAGCTCCTCGATTGCGTTTTACCACAGACACGACATTATTAAGAAGGGCAACTTCAATAGAAGGCACAAGAGGAACACGCATGGTCTTCTTAGGATAAAAAATTATATATTTTAAAAACAGTTTGGAAAAGTATTGTTTGCGATAAGTTACTTCAATATAAATTATTTAAAATTGTTTGGTAGTGCATAGTAAGTGCATTTCATTGCATAATAATGGTACAGTACATGGTAGTACTATAGGTGTTTCATATCTAAAGCTCTGCATTTGTCAGTTAATCGTGAGCGGGTTTCTCTCGAGCAGATAGAATGAGGTTAGCGGAATGTGTCCCGACAAGCTAGTGGCCTCCTGTCCAGTTCATTGGCATCCTCCTTATACATTACCTGCTCCCCATGACAGCCAGTACATACATCACCCTATTCTCATCTTACCTGGTGTGACTGCCCTCCAACAGGGCAGTGATGGTCTTCTTGAGTTTACCTACAAACCCATGTAGAGAGTAGAGAACGCCCCCACACTGAGTGCTGGTCAGTAACAGTACTGACGCCTCCAGAATCAGCAGGCGGAGTCTCTGGCCTAGTGTGTTCAGTCGGACTCGGTCCATTACCACAGTCTGTGTGAAGAGGAGAGATTCAATATGGTTTAAATAAGAGTCACTTATAATAGTTTAATTGCATCTGTTCAACTTTAGCTAATTATTAGCATGCATATTATTTGTATATACACACACACACACACACACACACACATCAGTTTTTATTATCCCGCTAGGGGAAATTTGGGCAGTAAAAGTGTTAAAACATTAAACAAATACATATGCGGAGACATAGTACGTTAATCAATCTTAATCATAATAGTAGTCAACATCTATTGCACAGAAATGCTAAAACAACAGAAAGGTAGCATCGCCAACGTAGACAGTAAGTTCTATCTAGTCATTGCAATCTGCTACTCAAGCTTTAGTGCTAATGTAAGGTATAAATTGTCCCTGGAACAAAGGAAAATGTGTACTTTTTGGGATTTACCCAAGGGAATCTGTACCTCCACGCAGTAGGGAGAAGAACACATCCTACTAAGAGTGGATGGCCAGGGATGGTTATGATAGGCAATACTTTCCTATCATAGATGCTAAAGAGAGCTGCTCTGTTCCATTTATTTTGCTGACATACATACACACACACCCTTTGTCTCACAAAGATCATATACAACAGAATTAAATGCTTAAAAATATTGTTTAAAGTGTTACCACCTCGCCCCACACAATAAGAACTGCAGTCCTAATCCGTTTTTATTAATTTTCCTACGACAGAAGATGCCACTTCTAGTCTCCATATAAACTACAGCCAGAAAAATTATATATGCAATAGTATCTCTTTTCAGTAGCTGACTTTACATTTAATGAATACCTGTATATGTGGTATTTATTATATTAAAAAAATCTGCTATCGCAAGCTAAATGTAAGATACCATATTCCAATACAAATATCTCCTCGCATTTCGCTACCTTACCAATCTCTGTGCATGTTGAACAAAAAATAAAATCGTATACTTCTACAATCTACATAGTTCCGGCGCCGTAAATAGTAACATAATGCACTTCTATGTGTGAAGCAGCGCTGCACAGCACCACGGAGCGGTACTGATGGGATTTGAACTTGAAGTTAGCAAGAATAACTAACCCTGCCTTTAACACTACCATAAGTATGAAAGTTGTTGTTTTATAAATGTTAACAAAAAAAATTTGCTTGGTTCTAATTTTACCACTCCAGTTTCAGGCACTAACTTCAGGGTACTTGAGTTCTTGTGGATCCCAACATAGCAAGCGCATGTAGGCCCTGTTGAGAACTGCAGCGGGGCTGAGTGGGCTGCCACTCTCAGGCCTGGGGGTCTCATCCAAACATAAAGGTTTGATGACTAATGCTTCCTCTAAGGCTGCCCTCTGCAGCCAGGCAGTGGTATTGTCCAGAAAATCTATAGTGTGGGTTAAAAAGAAAAATGAATACTACTTTATTTAGAAAGAAATATTAAATACTTCAATGGAGCAGTTGTGTAAAGGGACACTGTACACATCCTACTTGCAGAGTAGAGGATTCAAATACAGGAACCACCAAAGATGTGACAAAACACAGATGTTTTGCTGCTAACAGAACACCCCATTACAAATTGTTTATGTCAAGTTGATTCCACCAGCAAGAAGATCATGTGATTGGGCACCAGCGTTATGTGTTCTTATGATTGGTTGAAGGGGTGTTCATTATTATTGACACCTATTGGCACTACATCTATTTACCACCACATTCAATTTGAATGGAATATATCTAGAACAATTTTCTAAGTAATTTCAAACTTTGGATCAGGGCATGTTCAGATCCATATTGTTGGCTTTTGAAACTGTGATGGAAAGGTTTATGAAAGCAACACTGAGCAGGCCTCACCGGGCTGCTTCTCCAGAATCTGTTGGAACTTGGCCCTCTCATACTGGACGGCCTGCTGGCGGAGAAGAGGCCTCAGTGTCTGGACCGTGAAGTTAACCATATCTGTCTTCATCAGCCCAAGAACCCGGAAGATCTCCCTGAGTGAAGGACAGGCCAGAGATATGGTTCAGCTGAGAACAGCTCAAATAATGCAATGTGCCACTGATGCTTCATAAAACATTTGTTTCGTTTTTAGGTTAAGGTTAAACTAACAAGGATCTAAAGCAGAATAGGTTAACGATGGGAAGATATTTGTAATCGAGCTGTTTCTTGTATTCCACTCCTATCAAAAGACAAATGTTTGCTAAGCAGAGCATGGCTGCTATTTAGCCCAGGATCTGTCTCATATGTCATCTTACAATTACATGTAAAGCTAATGTGTCGGTACATTTACCCAATACCCTCCACACATGCATATACTATTATATATATGCTGTTTATGAACTGTAAAGAAATCATATAAAAAACTATGGTATATATATATATGAACAATACAATTAAGCAAGCAGGAAATGTGTGGACCTCAACAAAGTATTTCCCAAGCTGCAGTGCTATATAGCTCATCACCTGAAGAGCTCCACAGGTTCAGTGATATGCTTCAGGGCCCGGATCTCAGCGTCTCGGACAGGGGCACACAAGGCAGCCATGGTGTCGACGATGTAGGCTGCCAGCCTGTGGAGGTCCAAGGCTCCATGCTCCACCTCCTGCTGGATCAGCTGTAGGTCTATGACCCCATCCAGCTGAGTCCTCAGGCTCACGTGACAGGGCGGAAGAAAGTCCTGCAGCATCTAATGGAATCCACAAGATTCCCGCAAACAAACACATGTGGGATGAAATTTACGCTTTACATGTTTGGCGACACCCTACACAATTCAGTTTGTGCACCGGAAAGTTACAGTTATGTGTACCAGTAAGCTACACTATGGATGAGAAGACACAATATATATTTATTGTAACAATTGCTCATAGAAAGTATCTCTCTGCCATAGGTCCAAACACTAAATATGCATTATTGACTGTATTTACACAAATAAGTGTAGGATACAGTAGATTGTAACACCAGGTCTCTCTATCTCTCTCACACACACACACACACGTCAAATTAACAAAAGGCAAGCATCATTTATCATATATTATATTTTAGCCAAGACATATTGTAAGACTTACAGTCTTGACCTCTTGCAGAAGAACAATAGTATGACTGTAATTTGGAGGAGTTTTACATAGCTGTTCCTTTAGAATGTCCCAAAATGCACGATGTACTATCTGAGTCACTCTCTCTTCCAAGCTACAGATAGAAATGTCAATGGAAAATGTGATTAACTTGAAAAAACAAGATTATGACCAGTATTAACTGTAACTGTAGTTGTTAATATGTAGTAGCCTACCTGTCTTTAGCTGGGTTTTGGGGTTTGAAGCCTAGGTCACTGTTCACAACAATCTCATGTGCAAGGCCAAGATTGGAAACACAGCTTTCTAACACCATTAGGTTAGACATTGAGACAGAAGGTGGGCTACCTAAAGACAGGAAATACACAAGCAACTGTATTGCTATAATAAGGGTTCCACATTGCACCATTTACAAATTCCATAATTGTCCAGTCTTTGCAATAACAATAAAAATATATTGCCAAACTTTAATTTACTGTAAACTCATTTAGTCTTGGATGTCCATATTGTGTAATGTTATAAGTAAATATTCTGTTCTCCAAATTCACAGTTCAGTTCTCAGACCTTGATTTTTGATACACTGCTGTTTCATATTTCTGTTTTTAATCATGGCCTGCGCTATAGTGGATTAATTTGACTTTCTGCCACGATGTCAAATTAACCAGAAAACGATCTGTGTTCTACACACACGCCAGCATGGCACCATGCAATATGTAAACAAGTGCAAAGGAGATTACTTACGGTGCAAAGAAGATTACTTACACATAAATAGTGATTATTATACATTAGATATACATTAGATGATTAGACATGAGCATAGGTTTTGTTTGATTATTGGGGTCTAGGGGTCCTTCCCTGGAAACATTTTAGTCTCACCTGCATTCTGATGTATATGCAAGAATGTATGCCTTTTATGCGTCAATTTATAGATAATGGAATTTTATATTGAAAAATATAAAATCAGTAACAGCTGACAACTCAAAATACTGTATAGTCAAAAAAAAATTATAGTAGATTATATAAATATACATCAGTTTCTTGTTTATTACTGCTAGAAATCACAATTATTTGAGAAGTAGTTTTTTTTAGATGTGCACATAGTCACGATATTACGATTATAATTATAATGTATAATTGGTATGTTATATGAATTCTAACATTAACCATGGACTTTGAAATAGCACATTCTATCACAGTTATATGCAATTTGGCTGTGCTGACTGATCAATTTATTTAAATAAAATTGAATTTTATATTTTAGAAAACAAGTGGGCACAATGATCTGGAAACCCACACACTTTATCCATGCTTATCCAGGCCTGGAAATAACTTTAATCAAATGCCATACTTTACATACTGCGTGGGAACCCTGTATTATTCCAAATCGAATGGTAGTCTATCCGGAAGGAGTTTCATACCTGTTGGAGATTCAAACTTCTCAAGGTTAGGCAACTCATTGGGAGTGTCTTCAACACTCTGTTCTTTATTGTGGCTGTTGTTCGGCATTGCAGTAGACTGGGGGGAAAACAGTAAAAGAGATAAAGTGACAACGGATATAATACTAAAATGCTATATTTACAGTAGCCTCAACTATATATATCCTAGTAGTAGAACTAAGTCGGGGCATACGTGTTAGGTGAGGTTCACTTACCAGTTCTTGTTATGTTCCGATAATTGTCGCCGTGTTGCAAGAACCACCGAATTCAATTGAAAATGTTTAAAGTATTTATATACTTGCTTTAGGGTGTGGAACCTTGGATCGCTACTTTTTACGCTAACGTCCATACAATGTTGCGTACTTCAGTTCAGTTTACTTTGCACGTTTAAAATGGGTCAAACCACTGTAGAGGGGTTCCACGTTTGTGTTTTTAATCACAAAAGGACAGCAATATTTGTAAACGAGACCTGGTTATGAAGCCATATTTTATAGGCTATAAAACACAATGTCAACTTCATTTTTAGGCTAATCGTTTAATGCGTTATTTAACTAAATGGGCGGTGGTATAATTTGGCATGTTCGATTATTGAATCAAAACAATGGGCGTGAGTTCAGGCAATGAAATTGTTCACTTATTTCAGGAACAACTTTAATGGCCAGTTTCAAAGACATGGATTAAGGCTAGTCTAAGACTAAAACAAATATTAAATGACTCGGATCTCCATTGGAAAAAGATTTTAGTCTAGGACTAGGCTTGATCCAAGTCTATGAAACCAGCCATTTAAAACTGAGGTTAAACCGGAATAATTGGACATATTGCCTCCTAGCCGTAGTACACTTTTGCGATACAGCACCAGAGTTGCATAGTTACGTAGGCCAATATTACACAACCACCATTGGGCGATAGCCTACAGTTGAAATCAATACTCCCTTTGCGTTAGCGATGTGAACGTTATTGAGCCCTCATTGGTTTTATTTATTTTTTAAAGCCACGACATTCTAAAGCTAACAACTGAGTGTGTATGGTGGACTGCCATAATAAAATAATATATAAAAGTATAAATAATTAGATAAATATAAAAAATATATTTTTATTTTTTTACATTTTTGTATTTAAAATAGCTTTTTCTGTATGTTTACATGTACTTATTTGTGCATCTCTACATTTAATAATTTTTACATACAATTATATATTCTTATATTAATTTATAAATGATTGTATTTATTTCTGTTTCTACATTTATTTATTTCCGTGGCCGTATTAGGTAGGCGGCCCTACCTCAGGCTACAGCCGGATTGGTTATAGGAGTGTGTTTGGAGCTACTAGCGCCCCTATCCCTAGGTTAAAAGTCGAAGAACAAGTTGTTGTACCCACACACCAAACGAATGAAAACGGATACTGCCAGAGAGAAGGGATCGACATATTTGTCCTGGCAGTTGACACGTGGGAGGGGGGAAGCAAACAAGCCAGTGGGTCAAGGAAGGGCTGCCCATTATTGGTGACCACTGTTGATAGTCATTTTCTACGGTATGCTTTTTACAATGTCATTTTGCATTTTATTCTGCTTTAGGCTACTCGTGCCTAAAGTACAGGCTGTACAAGAAATTAGTCAAAGACAAGATATGCATTGCAGATTTATCAATGAAAAATGTGAGTATGAAATTCTTAAATCTGATAAATACAGGCTCGTTTGTTTTTAATCTGAAAAACAAAATTGTTTTTCCATATTTTCCCCCAATCACAGCCACAAAACATTTTATATTTTCATTAAAAAAAAAAGTACAAATAACTTCCCGAACTATATTTGCATATTCAAAACATATTAAATAAAAATATAACTTAGGTCAAATGGCAAATAGTTCCACACAAATAGTCATTAGACTCACACAGATGTTTCTTACAAAGTTGCTATGTACAAGCATCCGACATCAGAATTGCTACGCAAGTCTGCAACACATTCAGTTCTAGATGCATTAACATGGAACAAATAGAAATTAAAATCCAGACTAAGTGCCAATAGCTGTGTGGTGGAGTTTGTCTCAAAATATTCACCTGGTTTTCCATGAGTAACTTGTCCATCTGTAAGTGGAGCTAGCAATCAATAAATGAATGGTCAAATGCTTCAGAGATAGGAGACAAAAAGCTGCTGGAATAGCTGTAGGTCTGCTGACAAAAATGCTCTGAAATGAAATATGAATTTATACCCTCACTTTGTGTAAAACATTGACAGTAAAATGAATGTGCATAATTGACCATGGATTAACATATCAGCATACAGGCTTTTCTATGTCCCAAGAAATAGTGTCTCATTCTCTCACACACACAAAACAAGATGTATTATAATAAAATAATAATTAGGTTTTGTAAGATATACAGTATGCCCCCATAAATATCAAATTTTAATATATTTGCTTGTAAATCTACACCCAGACATCATGGAAACACTGAGCCTTTTATTACCTTTTATATAGTTTCCCCAAAAAATGTGTGCCATATTTGTATGTTAATATCACAATTCACAATGCAGTCTATTTGGATCCCACACACTGTAATAGACTTGCGCTTGTGACTGAAAGCTACATGTTGCTTTTCTCTGTATGCATTTCATTTTCCAGCAAGGGAAATATATCTTGGGGGTCTTCCTATTGATGGAAAATGTTTTACCACCCCCAAATCTAATTTTATAAATCAATGCATTTCTTTTTCAGTAGAGTTTATGCTTGTTTATAACATAACATCTGAAATGGTATATGTTATTCTAATAAAATAAGTGACTATAGTAGTTGTAGATCAAAAAGTTAAAAAAAACAAAAAAACATTTCAGTTGTGGCTTCAGCTTGAATATCACCAGGTTTCTGTGGTTACAGAATAAAGAAACAAAACAGTGAATTGTGAGACTGACCCTGGATTTGCAACTGCACACCCAAGGGACACACTGACGGAAGGAAAGGTGGGGTGGACCAAGACAGAAGTGCAGAGGTAAAGTTCGGCCACAAACTCCATCAAGATGCATTTTCTGGCCTGTCCTAGAAAATGGCTCCTGCATTCACACGCACACATACATGTGTGTACGTATATGTCACACAAGTGACGTATGTGTCACTTTAAGAACCTCTCACACACACACACACACACACACACACACACACACACACACACACACACA
>JAODVN010192406.1:0-12650 GCA_025434125.1 Chologaster cornuta
CCAACCTTACAGTACATTTCTTTATAGGACACACAGTATATGACAAAACATGCTTTGAGACACAGACAGAGAGTAATAGCCAACCTTACAGGACATTTCTTACCTCTAGCAGTCTCTTGGGACCAGACCATCAAGTCGGTCCAGAAGAGATTCTAGAAGGTCTGTGGTGAAGTTAAGGGGGTGCTGTTTGTTTCCATGTAAAATAGGCTGTACTGCCCTTACCCTTGGAGACTGCAATGTGAGTAAGGTGTTTCTTTTTTATGGCAAATAATGCATTGTAACTGGTGGATTATTCTCCATTACTTAACACAAAGCGTATAGGATATAGGGCGGGGGCCATGCATGTTACACATAAACATAATCACATTGTCAAGTTAATTTGGTAGTCTACATTTCATTGAACTGACTTTAAAACATTATTACATTGAATTGTATAAATCATGATGTAAAGTTGAAGTAAATGAAAGACAAAAGTTACAATAACTTATTGAGCCACAGTGTGTTGTTTGTTTTTCAACTAGTTTAAAAACAAACAAAATGTTTTGCTAAAGGGAATTTGCCTTGGCTGTGTGCAGGTCCATAACCTAGTTATCCAACATAATATCAATCCTATGTTTGAATATTAATTTAGTGTATAAGACAAAAAAATCCATTGGGTTTAACAAACCAGATAACATTAATTTAGCTGTTAGTCAATAAAAAATACAAATAATACAAATAACAAATATAATCTAAATTGTTGTGTTTTGTGTTTTTTTTTAGGTAGACATGCAGTGTTTCCTTTTATTTTGTCTTGTAGACCAAATGTTGGAATATAGGTATGGGAACTTTAGCCTTATTTGCACTTGAACTCAGTTGTATATATCAGGCAAATTCCCTTTACACCAACATTTAGTTTGTTTTTAAACTAGTTGAACAAGACATGCATAATTCCTTTAGGCTAAATGTGTATGCCTATAGGCCTACAATTTATGAAGAAGATAAAACCTAATAGCCTACATTGCACTATATAGCATATGTGCAAATATTATACTAGTACTAGTCTCTATGCTAAGCATATTGGGCGATAACCTATGTAAATCCAGAGAACTATGGTAAAATGTACTACAGTGGTTCTCAAAGTACCACCTCATAAAATGTTTGGCTCCGCAAGTACCACCATTATGACTGACACCACAATTACACCATATTATCATGATCATCATTATTATTGTTAGTAGCCCATTGGTAGACTATGACTACTACTAGTCCAGGGGTGGCTAACCCTGGTCCTGGAGAGCCACCACTCTGCCCTGCATGTTTTAGAAGTCTCCCTGCTCCAACACACCTGATTCAACCGAATGGGTCGTTAGAAGCCTAATAACGGCCCATTCATTAGAATAATGTGTGTTAGAGCAGGAAGACATATACAACATACTGTGGCTCTCCAGGACCAGGGTTAGCCACCCCTGTTCTAGTATATAGAATGTGCATATTTTGTTGACAGCTTTTGCAATACTGCAATAATAACACAAGGTGGCAGTAAAGGCGAAACTTCCCGCCTACGTGTTTTCATCCGGAAATCGTCGCTCTACTTCTTAACCGTGAAAACTAAGAAGATGAAGTTGCCTTGACTGGAACAACTGCTCAGAATAATGTTAATAAGCACATATCATATTTTACTTATTTTGCTTACGCATTGTCACGGGAAGGGTAACATGTCAGCATTACAATAAGCAACGCCTGTATATTTACGGTAAGGAATACTTGTTCATTTCGCTCCTCAACACATACTTTATTTAACTATAACGTGTTTCAGTGAAAAACAAAACGAAATGCAAGAGTTGAAGTAAATAAATCATAAATCCATGACATTTAAAAGTGTGTGGACGCCATGAGCTATCTACAGGTGATATCGATTTGTGAATTACACATCATCGTTCACGATGTGAGACGTGTCAGCTGACAGTCATACAAATGAAATGATATTATCTTAATAGTACTTAAAATTAAACCATTTCTGGCTTGTAAACATCTCTAAATGCAATGTCTTTCTGTTTTTGTTTCAGATAGAAGTTGATTGTGCCAGTTAAGCATTTGGAATTACATTAATTCCAAGCTAACTTGTTCTGTCCTGTGACACATGTCCTATCTTGACTGTGACATATGTCCTATCTTGACTATGAAATGTCTAGTGCTAACCTCCCGCTTTTGCAACACAAGAATATAGTGAGGCGGTCCTCTTGATTTTTCCCCCCCAGTGTCTTGGTCATGCTTCGCAAACGAGGCTCTATCATTATATGTGGAACATTCCTGTTTGTTACCTGGAATGCCATTTTGGTGCTACTTCTGTGGGGAAGAACCCCATCTAGCCAGTTGTATGAGTCTGACCGACAACAGAGGGAGCTGGGGAAACCAGAAACTGTTGATGTTGTAGCAAAGGTTCTCCATATGGCAGACTCACTTGAAATGGAGCTTGACAAACAGAAGATACTTCTCCAAGAGATCCAAAGTCGTCAGTCACAGTGGGGAATGCCTAATGGAAATGGGCCTATTGTTGTAACCCCTCAGCCAGTTATTCCAATTTTGGTGATTGCCTGTAACAGGGTCACCGTGAAACGCTGCTTGGACAAACTCCTAGAATATCAGCCCTCAGCAGACCTTTACCCAATCATTGTCAGTCAGGACTGCGGCCATTCTGAGACTGCAGAGGTCATTGCTTCTTATGGCACACAAGTAACTCATCTGAAACAGCCAGACTTGTCAGATGTTTCGGTGCCACAAGGGCATAAGATGTTTCAAGGTTACTACAAAATCACCAGGCATTACCGGTGGGCTCTGAACCAAGTGTTCAACGCCCTGTCTCACTCCTCTGTTGTGATCGTAGAGGATGATCTAGAGGTAATAATAGCCAATTCATTCTATTGTTTATTCATTTAATTTGAATGTTTACTTATGAAAAAAACTTTGGAGTTCCATTTTCATAGCAAAATGTGTGTGATTGTAGAATAAAGTAATAATAATAATAATATATATTCCTCTCTAGGTGGCACCAGACTTCTTTGAATATTTCCGTGCATTGCACCCAATGCTGAAGTCTGACCCAAGTCTGTGGTGTGTATCTGCGTGGAATGACAATGGCAGGGACGGGTATGTAGATCCAGGCAAAGCCAGCCTGCTCTACAGGACAGACTTCTTTCCCGGCCTGGGCTGGATGCTCTTGAGGGAACTCTGGGAGGAGCTAGAACCCAAGTGGCCTGCCTCTTTCTGGGATGACTGGATGCGTGAGCCCGATCAGCGCAAAAACCGTGCCTGTATCCGTCCAGAGATATCACGAACTTTAACCTTTGGTCGCAAGGGTGTGAGTCTAGGTCAATTTTATGATAGGTATCTGCAATATATCAAACTGAATACTGAATTTGTGCCTTTTACCAAGTTAGATCTGAGTTATTTGAAGGAGGAGACATATAGAAATGTTTTTGTCAAGGATGTCTATAGGGCCCCTGTAGTAACCTACGCACAATTGAAACAAGGGCAATTGACAGGACTTGGGCCCTTTCGTCTACAGTACTCAAGCATGGAGAGTTTCAAAGTCCTAGCTAAAAACCTTGGACTGATGGAGGACTTAAAGTCTGGTATTCCACGGACAGGTTACATGGGTGTAGTAACTTTCATGTCGAAAGGGCGGAGAATCTACTTGGCTCCACCTCCAGAATGAACCCACTACCCCTCTTAATAATTAAAAATAATGGTAATATTGATAATAGGAGTAACGAAGGAAGCTGCTGTAGCCTTTTTTTGTAATCTATTTGTCAGCAGAGACCATTCCAAACCAAAGAATGACTACATTAGTATTTGCTATAATTTGTTAGGGTTGTGTCTGCTGTAGGGGAGTTGTTATTGCCAATCCTACTCAGGTATTTTTTAGGATTACAAAATATTTTCACAATGTGGGATAGAGATGATCATGCATAATTTTGGTTATAAATGCATTTTTATGTGACCAATTATGCACATGCAATTATGTTTTGTAATGTTTATTATGCAGTTTTGGGTATAGTTCTAAATATGTGCACTTATTTTTATTTTTAAAATTGTCCAAAGAGTACATCTTTAAGTTTTTTATTGTGACGTGTTTAAAATTTTCGCAATATTTCTGAATTAAAATAAAGTATACAATCGTTTAAAATAGTGTTACATCTTAAATATATCTTAGTGTTAGATGTGTCAAATTTATATATGACTGCACCTACATGCATTTAATCAATGAAGCAAAATTTGCGCAACAAACGATTTATGGGAAATGATGGGCTACGGCAGCCGTCAGAGCTCATTTGGTTTACCGTGGTTTCGCTTGGACTGTTTACGTTTGGGCGATGATACTGCGAGTAGCCAATAGAGCTACTGGTAGCTGCTCTAGCTAAAGTATAATAGTATGAGATGGAGGAACACAGCGACGGGCCTCCGTTTAATTTGGATAAATTGTATCTTTGTCTCCGTGTTGTAATTCCAAACAGTTTCCTCTCGTTACCGAATGTTAGCAACCTAGCTTTATAGCATGTTGTGGCATTTCAGCACATTCGTACAAAATGGGCTTTAAACGTTAAAGGTCGATGTCAGTCTAAACTACAGTATGTATACTCGTCATTCTATTTCATGACATGCGAGCATAAGAGTCATTTTACAGGGCACCGTAGACCAGACCAACATAGGCTGGCCTCAAGGTAACGCTGTCTTCAGCTACCATTAGAGTACAGTTGCAACTCGGTTATCTGATCTGGAATGGAGCCAAGCGACTTGCGAGAGAGCCCAGCGGGTTCTGGTGCCTCAGAACCAGCTGAGTGGAGGGATGAATGCCCCGATGGGGATGTCAAGTGTACTCAAACGAATGGAATCACAATAGAACATGTCCACAAGGACACCTGCTTGGGAGAAGAATGTGAACATAGTCAAAATAATAATGGAGAAATACTACCGGCAGCTAGTAGCACATACGAAGAGGAATTGGACCCCAGAATACAGGTATGACTTTCTTTTTTCTTTTCTTTTTTTGCTGCTCATCTTACCTATATTGTGATTTCTAAATTATGTATATAGCATTTTGTAAATTAAAAGTACTGTAAATGCATAGTAAAGCATGTGCATGTAACATTCAGAAAATCTAATTTACTCCTAGATGCAGACTGCAGAGTAAAACGTGTAGTTTATTACAGCACTGTAAATGTGTCTTTGGTCTACAGGAGGAGTTGGAGCACCTCAATGAAGCCAGTGCAGAAATCAACAAACTAGAATTGCAGTTAGATGTAAGTGTTGTCTACTCATGCGCTAATGTTTTAAGGTTAAGCCCCAGCCAGGTCTGTAGAATTATTTGTGTAATCTGTATTTCATGATCACAAAGCTAGGGAAAAGATAGAAACATTAAACTTTATCATTGATTACTTGATTACTCCCCTCCAGACATGTTCTTTCAGGCCGATCAATTGTTCCATTAAAGTGAAACGTAATCATACTGTACATGTCTCATCCAGGATGCCAGATCAGGATACCGGAAGATCCTTACAGAATCTGCAAGAAAGCTGAATGCCCACAGCTCCCAACTTGGCAGTTGCATTGAAAAAGCCAGACCATACTATGAGGCCCGTCGCCTTGCAAAAGAGGTACACACAATCTTGTTTGTCTCATGGGAAAAAAATTGACCCAATTTGATGCAGCTGCTGTGATTTCAAACACTCAAGACACATATTTTACAGTGAGTTAAATCCTACAGTATTTAAGATAAATTACACTAGAGTACATATATGAAATAGTGTTTATCATAATAGTGCAGATATATTGTAGCACAGCATATAGACAAATGCTTTAATTACCATTAATTGAATTATGATTGACTCAGAAGACTACTATTAGCTGCTTTTCGGTTGGTACAGTACTTGGTCAGTTGTTTTCTTTTGCTTCTGGTCTTCAGCTGCTTGTCGAGCTCCTCTTCCTCAGACTGTCCCAACTGGTTATGGTGTTCTCTCTTCAGGCACAACAAGAGACCCAGAAGGCTGCTCTAAGCTATGAGAGAGCAGTTTCCATGCACACTGCTGCCAGGGAGATGGTGTATGTGGCAGAGCAAGGCCTTATGGCTGACGGCAGGAACACCCTGGACCCTACCTGGCAAGAGATGCTCAACCACGCAACCTCTAAAGTAAACACTAAGACTACTGTGTTGTCTAAATGACGAGCTAAAGGGGGAATTACCGGTTTATTGTTGTGCACTTGTATTGTTGATGTTTGGTGAAACCTAACTCAAACCTAATCTCCTTGCAGTGGCTCTGACTGTCAGCCAGTTAGTTAATTATCCCCACAAGGGGAAATAGTTTTCCGTACATCAAATGATTCCCTCTACATCACTTTTCCATTCACCGGCAATAGGCCTACATTAGTGCGTACTACATGCATACCACCTGTCATTCCCAGGTCAACGAAGCGGAGGAGGAGCGTCTCCGCAGCGAGCGGGAGCACATGCGCGTCACGCACGCCTGTCAGGAGGCCGAGGCTCGCGTTCAGACACTCCAGAAGTCCCTCAAGAGGGTCATCGTAAAGTCTAAGCCTTACTTTGAACTCAAGGCTCAGTTCAACCACATTCTGGAGGTAATGCCAGAGCGGTGCAGCAACCGTGAAAGCTACTGTTTGTATACGATGTTTTGCAATCCGAACATAGTGTTTATTTACACTGTATGATGTAAGCTGCTGACTAGACAAAAAGAGCTGCTTACGCTGCTTTTAATGTGGGTTTTCTGGATAGTAATACCTTTTTATTACTGCGGTTTTTAAACTTTTGGACTGATTAATAAAATAAGTGCATCCAAATCAAAACAACCATGAACAGCGTTGGAAATATATATGCATATTTTATCAAAGATAATCAAACAATTTAGTAATTACAGTAAATATGGACTGTATCCACCTTAGAAATGCTGCATAATAGGACACAACATAAAGAGGTTCCCAAAACGTTAAATGAATTTAGCTAAAAGCATCTTGCAGTCTCTTGGGGTGGGGGGGTCTAGAGCCACAGTTATCAATCAATGTAGCGGCTGAGGGGGAGAGCTACTTACTCTCTCTCTCTCCCTCTCTCTCTCACCCCCCCTGCAGGAGAACCGCACCAGAGTGCTACATCTGGAGCAGCACGTAGCCAAGATGAAGACACGCTACTCCATCGCCCTGCGCAACCTAGAGAAAATAAGCGAGCAGATCCATGCGCAGAGGGGCCGCGGCCAGACCGAGGGGGCGGTGAGCGTGGCCTGCTTGGGGCGGAGGCCTCCCGTGGGGGCAGAATCTGACGGGGGCGTCCAGGAAGGAGCAAAAGGAGGCGGCGGAGGTGGAGCCACTGCCTGCGCAGGCAGCTCGGCACTGGGCGAAGAGCTGCTGGGGGGGCACAGGGAGAGGGCCGGCTCGGATTCCCTCTCCGTCTTCAGCCTGCAGACCATCGCTTCCGACCTGGAGAAATGCGACTCGGTGGAGCACCTGGGGGACTTCAGCGACGTGGGCAGCGTGACCGGGGATGACGTGATGGAGAGAGAGAGGGACAGAAGAGAGAGAGCGCCCAGCAGCGTGGCCAAGCAGAGGCAGGAGCAGTTCTACAAGCACCACCACCGAAGCTTCAGTTTGTGAAGCTGCCCTGCTGACGCTCCAGCACGCATCATGTCATGGGTGTAAAACAGGCTGTTGCACTGGACACACAAGCGCGTAAGACTATAGTAAAACTAGGACGCATTTCAGGTGTACATTAACTAAAAACACAGTTTACCTATTTAAAATACAACAGGTCATCCTCCGTCAATGTCATTCATATCTCTGAGATTTAGTTTGTGAGCCTGAATTAACTGCAAGGGGAAACAGTTGGAATGAACTAGGTATTCAAAAATGTATCGCTGGAGTAATCTGTGTTCTGATGTGATGACACTGGCCACATCATATTATTCTTTGTTTATTTGTCGTCAGGGATGGCTTCATAGTAAAGGGTCATGTTCAGTCCAACGGCACGTGGGTCTCCTGTATACATTATCACGTTAGTCTGCGGGGACACATGACAAAAACATTTAAGCTTTCTGTGCAACATAGCAGCATGCTCAAAACTCACATTTCATGTATTGGTTGATAGAGTTTTGCTAAGTGGGCATTAAAGAAAACAGTTTTTTGATTGTTCCTGAAGAGATCTATGGGAGTAAGACATTAATTAGAAGGACAAAACTCATGCCTTTATTTAGACAAAGACAGCATGCACTCCAAACTAGCTATAGATCTGTATGACCTGTATTCAGGGCTATATGATCAAACACTGATGTGAATTAAGAGAGCAAGATAAAGTAAAAATAACAAGCTCAGTTGTTTTTTGATTTAAAACATATATTTTAGCGTTTAGTTTTTATTCTTGAAGAGCCTTTCATATTTTCATATTGTTTAGACTTACAAAAGTTGGCAGCAAATGCACAATGCATTTTGTTTATACTTTTGCGATTTGTTTTGTTGAGATGTGTGTGTGCCTTGACACTGAATAACTAGATGTAGTATACCTTGTCATACTATGATGTAAACGGAATAGTCCGTAGTTCAGTCAGAAACATAGTGGTATAATTACTTTTGAATTATACATACATGGCTTTTTATTTATTTAGTATTACTTTTTGCCTTTTCAGTGTAAGATGAAAAACAACAAAGTCAATAAATGACTTTTAAATGTATGTAATTATTACAAAGCTGGAAAATATGTAGTTACATATTGTTACATACTGTTTTGAATTTCCTTGTATTGCTGTTCTGAATATGCGGATATTTGATTTAGCACCTTACACATGGTTCACATAATTTGTTACTGTATGCCACCCATATTGCATTGTGGAAATTCACTGACATTGTAATTCCTGCAATATGATTAAAACAAAGTGAGACAGTATTTAACCCAGTTGAAGTGCACCGCATGGTTTCATATGTGGTATTTTGTAAAATGACAGTCAGGGAATGCCTTCAAGATTAAGAATGTAGAGAGCAACAGAGGTTATATAAATATGAGAGAATGTTGATCTCATAGTAGATTGCAGGAGAGGAAATGAGAACGAAGGAAAGTCACAAAGAAACAATGAGTTGTGGTTTTCTCTAATGTATTTCAGATAGACTGTTGACCTAATGACCATGGCTTACAGTAATATGTCAGCTTTACTAAAAACGCCCTATCTTGTCCCCTTAATCCTTTAATTTAATGTTTGTGCCTATATCTAGACTAGACCTTAATGTTTTTCATGTTGGATCTTGAAAAAAAATTGCGAGAGGCACGTTTACGCACGCGTACGTCTCCATCATGACGTCGTGAATTAGCCCAAGATTGTAGGAGAGAGAGAAAAGAGGTGGGGAGTGTGGCGAATCGCTGTTTCGTCGTTTATGGGGGAATGCGGTTGTACATAGTGCACGTATTGTACATTTCTATGGATATTTGGATTTCCTACATTTGTCGTCCATAAATGACAGAGTAATATAACTATACGCTTCGTTTTTATACAATTCTGTTGATGCACATAGCTAACTGCACATCTACAGCCATATTAATAGAGCCATAAAATGCAAACATCTACCAAATAATCCGACACTGGGCATTCCCTGACGATTCTTATCCGGAGGACGTATAGCCTACTGTTATCTTGACTGAGCGCATCGAAACTAATAGTAAGTACACAAACTACAACGCCTTGCTTCACTGTGATTTACTGCCATTACAGATCGTTATATGAGGAGTTATTTACACGGTTTCCTGTAACCATTCTTCACTCAAATACTGTGTGCATATAGGCCAGGAATTTCAATGGGCAGGGATCAGTTTGTTGAGTTCCTCTACCATTCTAATGCATCTGCGTTATGCATTTGAAGGCTCAAATAGCGCCTATCTGTCGAAATATGACTCGGCCAAACGAATGGCAATGCCAAACAGCATGCTATTCTGTATTTATTCTGTCATGGAGACTGTCTTGATCTTATGGTCGGCCATTCTCCACAGGCCATAACGGGTTCCCAACAGCCTGCCAGTAGGCTACCTGGTTGGTGGCACCCTGTGCGTTACCCGCGCTCGTCTCCATACGGAAAGTCACGCACAAATCACAGTAGGCCTGTCCGAAATAATCTGCACGTAGGAAAAGGAACACGTAGATTATATTTTAGGATACTAGTTGCATTGACACGCTTCCATTTGCCTATTTCAATATAGGCTATGTAATAGGATATCCCATCATAACACTCAATGAAACAGACAACGTGAACATCCGGGTGTTCTAGAATCTAAAAGCTATTAACATTTTTAGAATCAGCATTAATGCTCCGGGTGAGGGAGGGAGGTTGTGTTTTACAACAACGTGAAGCTGTCCATGGTGCTGAACCATGTTTTTGTCCTTTATTCGCATTTCCATCTTGCATTAAGAACCGGTGCCTTTTCTTTACCTCTGCACTCTGTCACTACAACAACGACGCCGATGGGAGTAATAGCTAGCTGTGTTCTCTATCAATCAGGGCCGTCTCTCCCACAACACACTCAAACTAAGTTTGCTTTAATGCTGCACAGTGGGCAACTGCTGATATTACTGTCTCCTGCTGATATGTCTATCTTCCTTGCCTTTCTTTCCACTGTGTACAGTTTACACATATAGTATACACAACACATCAACCTGCAGTATAGGGACACTGTAGTGACACTGAAAACAAGGCCTGCACAGCTCTCTGGGTGAACTCTAAAAATACACTAACTAATGCTAATGAAGGCTCCAGCAGAGTTTGCCTTGTCTTGCCACTAGCAATGCCTCGTTGTTGCCATCTGTCTCCCACACTGTGGTGGTTTGCTTTGTTGCCACCGCGCCACCCCACGCCACCTGGCTAAGTGTGTCTTTGTATTAGTGTTTGTGCAGGGGCAACACCATTATTCAACGCAGCAAATGAAGAGCTATAATAGAGGTGTGTGTATGAGACAGTAGCGTGGCTTTGAGTGTGTTTGTTTCAACACCTGAGGCAGCAGGGCACACTATCGCCCTTGTCAAGTGTTTTGACCTATCACTGGCTGAGATAGAACACTCATGCAACCGTGCGGACGGGAGAAGTGCCTATTACTTGCCTGCCAGAATGACTTTGAAACAGCATATCCTGCAGCTATGTTCTCTACAGCCTGCACTGTGATAATAGATAGAGGGACCTAAAAAGGTGGTTGTAGCCTAATGTAAATCTACCCGCACACACAATAGTTAAATCAAAACCAAAATAATGTTAGCGTCAAAGCAGTAACTCAAGACATTGTTGATATAAACAGGATGCTGCGTAACTGTCTCAATGTTTTTTTTAAATATTTGTGCATTTGTTTTGTAAACTCTCTTTCCTTTCTCTGTCTTTCAGATCCAGTGATGGCTCGCCTACCTTTTCTGATCATTCTCTATACACTTCCATCTATTGTTGTTCCCATACCTAATTCATCATTTGGAGGTAATGTGTGTGTGTATGTGTGTGTAAGCATGTGCGTGTGTGTGTGCGTGCATGATATTTACCTAATACATGCTAATGGCTAGGGTAAGTCAGCAAAAGTAAATAATGATAATAATAGAGTGTGGAATCATACGCGGTCAGTTAGAGCCTGTTTAAACTACTCCAATACTGTGTGTACTGATTATGGAGGAGACTGTTTTCTCGCTCGTTTGCTACTTACTGTTCTTTTCCTCCAGGGTGCGCTATCATCCGACCTCCGCGTGACGGTGGGATCCGCTACAGGGGCCTCACGCAGGAGCAGGTACACATCCTTCTGCCACTGCTCTGGATGCAGTGCCAACCATCTGTCTTTGGGCTCTTTACTGGGGACAGGAAAGCACAAAGGAGCGTGAAGACTTTTCAAATAACAGATGCTTATACCTACATGCATACGCATGCACGCACACACACGCACAGGCACGCACAGGCACGCACAGGCACTGACGCACACATGTAAGTCTTCTCACAGAGTTATAACCCCTCCCTTAGGTACATTGTAATTCAAAATAAAGGGCTCATAAATGCAGACAATATTGCCATGAAATGTCATTTTGAGTAGACTTTCAGTTCTGTTCTAAGCACCGTATGGCTCCGGAATCCAGTCTGTCTAACACAGAAGGAAGAGAGTGCCTAAGTGTATGAGAAAAATGCTATGAGCAGGCATCAATCACATTGTAATTACTCTCTCGCTCTGTCTCAATCTCATTCAATCTCGCTTCCGCTCTCTCTCTCCTCCTGCCACAGATCCGTAGTGTACAGATCCTGCCTGTGGATTATGAGATAGAGTACATTTGCAGAGGAAACAGGGTGATTGTGGGACCTAAGGTCAGGAAGTGTTTACCAAACGGCACGTGGACGGACATTGCACAGCACAGCAGATGTTGTAAGTTCTCTACGGGAAGGGCTACAACCTTTGCATGCTTTATCCGTATTGTATTTTCTTGTTATAATCTGTAAAAACCTTTGAAACTAGTACTAAAGTCAAATATTTATTGAATGAAATACATGATATTGTATTACTGTACCTTGCTAATTTTGTTTAGGGCAAAAAATGCTCATGTCTTAGAATCTCTAAGACAGGGGTGCCCAGCTCCGGTCCTGGAGGGCCCATATCCTGCATGTTTTAGATGTCTCCC
>JAODVN010192829.1:0-12639 GCA_025434125.1 Chologaster cornuta
ATATGACGAGATTATATATATATTTATATATATATATATAAATATATATATATCTATCGTATGACGATAGAAAGACATCTAACGTTTCATATTATGCTGTATCGTTTATATCGTTTCGATGAAAATCACACTATACTGCAATCATTTTCTTAATTTGGAGTCTGTCAATATTATGCGCAGATTACGTTAATACATTACTTTTGTCTTTTACTGGCAAAGCTTTTATTGCAATTACCGCAAATGAAGTAAATTTAGTTTTCGTCATCTCTCCACGCTGTCCTCCGCATTGCGTGTGTGTCTGTGTTCGTGCGCACGTGTGCCCTGTCCAGTGAAACTTAGAGCAGCGTGTATCAACGGATACACTCTCAATCGCTCTTAAAACTCCATTAATATTAGGTTTCATATTCTCATAAAAATCCGTGGGCAGTCAGGGCTGTTTTTGGACTTAGTTATATACTATGTGTACACGACTGTAGGTCGTACCTAAAATGTTGAGTTTAACTACTACCGGTACTCGCATATGAAGACTCATAGTAATCACCAATAACATCCACTAATATTATTCAGCAATATCACATAGCCCATGGTTATAGAATATGGTAAACTAGTGTATAGTTTTCATTCAGACATTTTGATTCCTCAATGTCTTAACTAACTTTAAATCTCTAAGTAAAAAAAAAAAGTAAAATTAATTGGACTAGTTGCAATTTATTTATCTAGGTGTTTATATTTTCAAAGCTTCAGTGTGTATGCTTTTATCTATTTATTTTATTTTATATTTGCTGTGAAGAAGGCCCAAGGCGCCGGAAGTGGCCATTACAAAAAAATCGGTAGTACACGACATGGCTCACGAAAGGCGCATGAGGCCACATATTTGCAGGTCAAGTGTAAACTAGGTTTTAGAGGGTTAATAAATACTGCACGGACTGCTGTTATATTAAATAAATACAAGCTGGCAGCTGGCCTTACATTCTGTAATACTGATACTCAGTTTGACACTGGCCTAGCTCTCAAAATAGCCGATCCAGACTGTCGTCCACTTTGGCGAGTACGGGGTATAGCATGTCTGACTGGCAGGCACGGTTGAAAGATGTTTTATTGTAACAGAAAATAGAACGTAAAACATTAACAGGAATAATTGGGTTTCTGTAGTGGTAAGCAGGTCAATAACTGTGTGCTGCCATGCTCAAAACACACCTCTATTTATAGGTGCGCCCTCCACCTCTGCACCTGTAGAGGGTGCATGGCGTGGCTCACACACACGCGAATAACAGAATACAGAATGAAAACAGTGAATTATGAAAGTTCTGAAAAATATAAACTTGGCTCCTACACCAGCTGTGTATAACCTGCATTAGCCAATGCTAGTCTGTGTTGAAAGAGACGGCCTGCCTCTCTGCTTACAGCCAACCCTAACTCTACTAGGCCAAGCTAGTTGAAAAATGTGTTTAGATTTATTTTTTTTAACTTAAAAACTAGTCACAGGGAACCTTAAAGAAGGTTAAAATCCCAAAGTTGAAAACCAAATACCTGAATACTCTAGTATTCTTGGCCAGCCCTACTGTATACATACATACATGATGATGAACTGTATGTTTAGCTTCTCCACGTGTAAAACCCCTACTTAATTTCTCTTCTTCAGGTTAATGCCATCTCCTTCCACCCTGTCCACGGCACACTAGCAACAGTGGGTTCAGATGGCCGCTTTAGCTTCTGGGACAAGGACGCCCGCACCAAGCTCAAGACATCTGAGCAGCTAGACCAGCCAATCACAGCTTGCTGCTTCAACCAAAACGGCAACATCTTTGCCTACGCCTCTAGCTATGACTGGTCCAAGGTAGGTTGATGTTACACAATAAACAGCACCATACATTAAATTGGTGGTGAAATGTTTAGTAAGTTATTTGACTAACAGTAAAATGGTTTTTATTTTTTGAACATTTGTATATACTATTTAAATGGAATAAAAATAAGCAATTTGTCCTAATATGAATCACTATTCAGTCGGAGCATTATTATATTTAGTCTTTTGTCCTATATAACCTCTCCAGGGTCACGAGTACTACAATCCCCAGAAAAAGAACTACATCTTTCTCAGGAATGCTGCTGAGGAGCTCAAGCCTCGAAACAAGAAATGGTGAGATAAGGGCCACCCCTGGCTGGGTTATGCCCTGGCCTACGTCCTCAGTGGCTCTACTAAGACTTGATTCAGGCCATTCCTTGGCACCCAAGCAGTTGCTGGCATGCAAGGATACGGGCAGTGAGGATCATCATCATGCAGATATCAGTACTGCCTTATATTGTGGTCATGTGTTCACTATAGTGTATTCAAGCTCTCATCTGTGAGATGAAGCTGGTCTGATTTTGACTGAATTTGACTTGTAAAATTCACTTTTAAGGATTTCAGTGCTTTTCGTGATGCGCCATGCAATCTGAGAACTATGCAATTTAATATTTATCTGACTAGTCGTTGGATTTGGAGTCAATTTGATTCGATGCTTGCCAAAGACTGACTGCTGCTTTGTGTACTGATTGTGTGATGAAAGTAATAATATATCTTCTTTCAGAAATGTGATTTAAAACAGAAATGCTGTTTGACTGACGGCCTCCTCCTTTTTTTAGATCCGCCGTGCTGAGTGGCATCTGTACTGGGGCTGTGGATGACCTGTTGCTTTATTGTACACGCTCAAGAAAGACATGCCTTCTTTTTGAAAAATACCTGGACCAGTGTGCCGGCGCTGCATATCATGCATGGACCAATCGGAGGGGCCGACCCAACTCAACATTGATGGCAGCTGCATGACAATTGGTCTCAGAGGTCATCGTACATATTGTTACTATCATCTTGATGGTTTCTTGTTTTATTATTTTTTTTGTGTTTTATAGTTTTTGTACAGCTTTCCAAAGACTTTCGTTCCCTTTTGATTTGCTGTTAATCCATGGTGTTGCTCTAATACTGAACAGAAATGTGAAATAAAATTACTGCATATATTTGGTAGATCTATGCATGTTCCAATTTAAAAGACCCGTTGTGTTTGGAATTCTGTTTATTGTGGAAATGATGCCATAACATGGAAAAGTCCAGGGACTCATTACAGCTGTAAAAGTTTTTTTTTTTTTTGTGGAGTGGTGTGGTGTCACCATTTAACATTATAATGATGATCACCATGGATTCACATGGGAGCAGGCAGCATGTTGTCATTTTGGGACTGTGATTCAAACAATGAGTGCTCTACCAGAAGGTGGAGCCCTCCTGTTGAGGAGGAGGAGGCCAGAAACCCAGGGACAGAGCAAGCTGGTAAGACCAGATCAAAGACTTAAATGTAGTATTTGTTCTTTCATCCAGGTTAGTTCTTTGACAGGGAAAATTAGCGGGAGAAAGGGGATTTATCAGGAGGATATGATTAAGGTAGGCTGTGTAGCTACAAAGGCTACGTGTGAGAGTTTTTCAAGTCATGAAAGAGGAAGTGTGAATTAAATCCCTCTTTATTGAGGTCATTAGAATATCACCTCACTGTTATCCTGGTTCTGGGTACTTGGCAGTGGAGCTCCAATGAGAAGCAAGAATATATGTGCCCATATCCTACTACTTGTAAACTGTTCTTCCAACTTAAGAGGTCATATATTTACCACCCAATTAGACTATAGTCTGCAAACTACTTTAATGCTAGAGGATGATATTCGTTGATATGTCTTGACATATTTCTCCAAGTTGTACATGTTCGAAATGGTGTGAACTGATAAATGGTACGGGCAATTCATCGAGAATAAGATCTCAATGTTTTAAAAGTCAAGCATGATCAACTAAAATGATCACAACTAAATGATGTATGCTGCCATGTTCTCTGCACTGTCCTGGAAGTCAAACACATTTAAACAGATGCATGCTGCATAATTGTATTGAGCTTTCTCAATACTGACCTGTTGCTCATATGGCTATTTATCATAGCCTGCATCTACTAGGCCTATATTCTCCTACATGGACGAATTTATTAACTGCTGCTTGAGCTTAAAACGTGCCAATCATGTTATGACGGGGTGATAAAAAAACGGCCGCATAACCATTTACAAACAAAACGATACGGTAGTGCTGCTTGTTATTGGATAACACTGTAGAAATGATGTTCCTTGACTGGTTATAAAACGACTTAAGATTAATCAAAGCCTAAAATGTAATATCATTGTACAATTAACTTAGGTACTATTTAAATAATACTAATTAGTTAATAAGTTGTGCCAAAATGATAAAACAACGTGTTTATCGCGCTTTTTACTAGTACAGTAGAGGCTTTCCTTTGTGTCTAAAGGACAAAAGCAGGTGCAACAAGAACGAGTGTAGGCGGTTGTATGGGCGGAGTATTAACAAATTATTTATTTGCATTGTGTGGTGATAGGCTTAGAATGCAAAATAGGCGTGGTCATGCGCTTGGCGTATAAATGCCTCCCGGAACGTTTCATACGTCGGCATAGAAGAAGCAACCAGTTTGGCTGACTTGAGTTGAAGCAGGGTCTCACATATGTCATAAGGTTGCCACAACTTTTAGCACTGGAGCACAAAGGGACCTATAAGAACAGGAGAACACAATACCACACGAAAACGTTTTGTTTGGTTGTATTATTAATGCTGGAAAGCAATTTCGTTTTAGTCTATTAATTTGGTGTCTCCGGCTGATCAATGCTTCTACATCAGTTCATGAACGGAGCCCTCGAAGTCATGCATCCCACAATTCAAAAGGACACCACTTTTACTAAAATCTTTGTGGGGGGTTTACCTTACCACACAAACGATGCTTCCTTGAGAAAATACTTCGAGGCCTTCGGAGACATAGACGAAGCTGTGGTGATAACGGACAGACAGACTGGGAAATCCAGAGGATACGGCTTTGTAAGTATATAATACCACACTATCTTAAGTAGACAGACTGGTGCACCTGCCAGGCTTTAACGCTGGAAATGCTCAATCAAAATGTAACCATAGTGTAATGTATCAAAACAATAATGCAACAAGCTTGTGCATATCCCGTCTCTATTTTGCCTTGTTGGCTGTTTTTTTTTTTTTTTTTGCTGAATGAGGATGAGCAAATCGCATACGTTTATGGGTTACTACTAAGACGATTATAGCCCAACATATGTCTAATGATTCATTTTCTCCTCGAGTCACCCCCTCTGCCTCAGCACCGGTCTGTGAACAGACATGGCATGTCGGTTGCATTGTGAGAAGGCTGAGTTTGTTCGCTTGCTTTATATGGTGATTTTAAAAGAGTTGCTAAAACAACCGTGGCACCCCGGTCTTAATAAACGGTTGGAGCATTTGGGCCATGGGTTTAATATGAAAACCATAGTGTTTGATAAAGGAGCTGGCTTTCTTCTTGTAAGGCATGTATTCCTTCCCCCATCACCTTTTATACCCTAAAAATGAGTTGAGGAAAAAAGTAAAAAAACTGTTAGATGTGAGCTCACACTGCTGAAAGGTACATGGGTCAGTTCGATGGCCAATGTACCTTGATTCTTTGCTTGGCTTGTCTGAAAAACGACAGGATGACTTACTATGCATTCATATATATGCATTTCTTTCAAAATACGGACTATGCGGACTCTAACATAAATAACAGAAGCATGTAGAAATGCTAATATTTTCCCAAATGTTTGCAAGGCTCCTCATCAGTAATCTGCTGGAAGACCAAAGATGGAATGGAAAATTGCTGTGTTCATGTTTAATTCTAAGTCACTACAAGACAATAGTATGCACTTTTTACACACAAGCTCATTGATTCTGACTAAAACAGTCCAGTAAGTTTAATTGGCTGTTAAATGTGTCAGGTGTTTCAGGTTGGACGGGCTCTGGGCTGCTGGTGCCTGGGTGAAAGTTGACACACAGTTGTGCCTGCTGAAGTACTGAGCACCATGTGTCCTGCACAACCTGGGCAGTAAACCTGAGTTTTTTTTTTTCTTTTTTTTTTCTTTTTTTTGGTTTATGTGACCAATGTATGTCTGTTAGCCACAGGACAACAGGTTAAGTATGTTTCCTGAGTGATTGGAGAGAACATTGAACGTTATTTATTTATTAGTTTGCAGATGGTGCACCCACCTCAGCAACTCTGCAGGGTAACACAAACTTGTTCCTCTCTATGTCCACAAGAAAGGCTCTGCGGTGAGCTGTTTTTAGGGTTGGCCCCCATACGGAAATGTAGCTGCTTGCAAGTGAAACACATGCTTTCTAAAACAATGCAAAATGTGGCCTACATGTACAATGTTCCACATTCCTTGCATGGAGGAGTCTGAAGTCCCCGAGTTGGGAGGACTGTGTAGTCAAAACAGACGGGTCGGTATAATTCCAGGAGGGAGAGGGGATGGGTTGACCAATGACAATCTCCTTAATATATCAGCCCCAATTGAATAAGATCTTAGTTTTTCATTCTCTGAGCCATATATCCAAAGGGTGTACAAATTAATTTCTGTCAAGGAGCCAGCTTGCTACTGTACTGCTTGTAGACAGTTCCCATCATCTAATCTATGTTTATTCTCCATCTTTGCACAAATAAGGAAAATCGAACAGTTTAATTCCCACAACGGAATTGTCAAAAGTGTCCGTTTTGTTTTGAGTATTCCCTTAACTAGCGCCTCACCGGCATTCCATGTGAAATGAGGCAGGGGTGTATGTTGATGATGAACTGTGAGTCTGTCTGTCTCGCCTCCAGGTGACGATGACGGACAGAGGGGCAGCAGAGAGGGCCTGTAAAGACCCCAACCCAATCATTGACGGGAGGAAGGCAAATGTAAACCTGGCCTACCTGGGTGCAAAGCCCCGCAGCGTGCAGACAGGTGAGGACGCAACGGGTGAGGAACAATCCAATCATTCTCTAATCAATAATGCTAAGAATATTTCAAATGCACATTTCTCTCATGGTTCCAAGTGCATTCGCTTATGATCATGACGCATTCGGAACAAGCACAGGCTCTGTCTGTCTGTGCATTGTTCTTGGTGCCTCCTCTGCAAATGCAAATGTGTCTGACGGCCGCCGACCTCTGTCTTCCAGGCATATCTATGGGAGTGCAGGCCATACACCCAGCACTTGTCCAGAGGCAGTACGGGTAAGCAACTGGGAGTGGGCGCTCTGCTGTTTGTTCTCTTGTTGCATGGCCACTAGGCTGCTACTGTACCTCCCTGACAAATGACGCCTGTGAAAAGATGTATGTCAGATTTTTTTTTTTTGTTTTCTTTTTTTTTATATTTCTACGTGGAATTTTTCCAGGAATGTATTGTTCAAGATTCACAGAGGCTTGACAACAGCAGCGCGTCAGCGAGCCATATAAAAGTCACTGTATGGGTGAATGTTTGACCTGTGTTGAGGATACTGCCTTAGATTGAGTTTCTGGGTCCAACGGTCTGCTGAGCAGCTAACAGACGTGATCATTGTCAATGGTGTAAATACTGTTTTTCTGTCTCAAGTATCGATGGTAACCAAACATGATTGGCCCTATCTATGGACAGTAGCATTGTTTCATGACGTTCTAATCCTGACAGGGGTTTGGATTTCACAGTGTGGGCTTTAATGTTTCTATAGTAGTGAACCATTTACAGTCTCTTAAAAACTGTTAAGGAGGTTGAAGGTAATTGCAGAGTAATGACTAGAACCATTGTCATAGCTGGATCTGAAAAGTAAATGATGTAAGATGACTGTAAAATATGTTAGGAGAGTCTGGGACTTTCTGAAGCCTCACGTCCCTACTCTGCAATGTTGCAGCCTGGGACTGATGAGTCTGTCAGTCCCTATGCAGACTAATGAATCCAGAGGTCCTCTAGCCTGCTAATGTCCCAGGAGTTTTACCGCTGGAAAGTCCCTGTTCCCCCTGCCCCTTACTTCCACCCCCTTCCAAACATGCACACACACTGCCTGTGGATGGGACTTGAGCCCTAAGGGGTGTTTTTTTATTTTTTGGGGGGGAGGGGGAGGGGGCAGCGTACAGCCATGCGCTGCTCTGTGGCATGTGTCTGACAGGTGCTGGCTCTTATTACAGCTTTTTACACCCCCATAATCTCCCATGACTGCCGCCCCAGAGAGAGAAAGATATGCTGCACCTGTCTGCCCTCCACTGAGGGTTCTTTCTGCCGGCTGACAGAAGGCCTGGTGCCCAGACATGTGGTGGCTGAGGACCAAACAGAAGGTTGAAGCCTATGTGGACATGTCTGTAACATGCCCTTCTACTAACTGGATGTTGCCCCTCGTGTGGCCGGTCTTACAGACATGGATTAAGCCTAGCCTAAGACTAAAAGAGAAATGACTCTCCACTGGAAAAAAGCTTTCCGTGTAGGACTAGGCTTTATTCATGTCTGTGAAACTGACCCTTAAGCATCTGGAACAAAGTTGGTGTTTATTATTTAATGTTTGTCCCCTACATGAGACAATGTTGCTGACTACTTGTAACAGCATTTTTCCATGTGGGTATCTGCAGTAGCTGTATATACTGGCTGTAGCAATTGACAAGGTGGCAGCGAGCTTAAACCAAAGCCACTTATACTCACTGTGGCTTGCACAGCCTATGGTCAGGTTGTCTCTCAGGGTGATGCATCCGTGCATATGTTTGTGAATTGCTGTGGTCAGCAGATGCTGTGTGTAAACTCACATTGGCCAGCAAGGGTCACTGGGGCCATGCAGTGTTTTGATAGGAAAGAGAGATAGGGAAGGGGTCGTGCGGGTCGTGTGTGTGTGTCTGTTGGTTTAGGTGATCCTCCATTCTCATCTCATTCTGCCTCTTTCTGCCACTTTGTGCTTACACTGCATACTGGCGATCACAGACTAGGTCTGCTGTTGGCGTACTTAGCGCTGGGCTGTTGGGAGTTGATTAGATGGAGACGCTGAAAACCGACACCTTTGTGAGACTTGAGAGCGGGTGGCTAGGGGTGAGGTGTGTGTGTGTGTGTGTGTGTGTGTGTGTGTGTGTGTGTGTGCGTGTGCTGGGATGGGTGGGGGGGTTAACTCGGGGAGGGACAGCGTCCCGTGTGTATTCGGGGACTCTGCAAAGCCTTTACACTTAATGAGGCATGGTGCTCACTAGGAGACACGACTGCACAGGTGTCAAACAAAGCACTCCCCTTATTCTGTTCCTTTGTCCGTGTGTTTACGGTCCTCTTTCTTCTCTCTCTCTTCTTCGACACCTAGGCCCGTGGTGGGACACGAGAGGAATTTCGCGGCTCATTTTACAAGCGTTGCAGTTTAGTTTTGGTTTGGTTGTCATGGTTTGGCAAGTGGTAAATGAACTGTCAAACAACGCAGTACGGCAGAACCCTCCGTGGTTGCACTACCGCCCCTTCGTTAAGACCGCAGGCAGTAAAATCACTTTCACACCGATATTCTCCAACTATTTAGCTGCCGGGTGTGATATGTATAGCCCGGGCTTATTCCCGGACTTATTTAGATTTGCCTTCTGGTTAGTGCAGCCCGGTTTACCCTCTCACCCAGCCATGGCAGTGTAGGGCCATCTGAAATGTGAGTGCACGCACGCGCGCAAAACTCTCTGACCTCAAGATCTCCTGGTTTGTCATTCACATTGCAGCCAATAACTGCCCTCATTGTGTTGCTATGGACACGGCTTGTTGTTAGGAGAACATGCCGCTGGTTGTAGTGTTGTGCAGGCTATATTGACAATGGGGGATCATATAAAAGTATGCCAGCCTTGCTCGTTTAACAATTTTAACCCCTTCTTCCCCCCTACACACAATTATACAACTGTATATCCACTATATTTTAGCCACGGTCAAGGCAATTGGCCTGTAGCCACACACGCCACCATGGCAATAAGAGTAGACGGGCTCATTACTGTACATACTGTCCATGTGTGAATGTATGCCTTGCAGCATAGCAGGGGTGTTAGCTCAATTAGCTTAATTTACTAACGTTCACAACTGGTGTGTCACCTGTCCGAGTCATGAGTAGCACTCATGACATGGCCAGCACCTGCCCAACAGGTCACAAGATGTATTTGGGGGTGGGGTTGTGTTATTTTATTGAAACGTTTGTGTTTTTAATTTTTCTTCTTCTTAGTAGTTTATCTTTGTGTTCTGTTTTAACCTTGTGCAGTTAGTTTGTCTGTTCCTCACACACATCTTCCCACCTGTGGCAGTGTCCAACCCCTGTGTGTTGCCTCGTGCCATACACCCAAAGCTAAGCCGCGCCGCCTCCAGCTGACCCGTACGCTGCCGGGGCTTTGAAGCAGCAGGATTCATTCTGGCGCCTAGTGGTCGTCGAGTGGAGGGCTAGACTCATTATGTCTGCCACACGGGCCGGACGGCCCCGCTCCCAGGTGCCACCGAGGGCTTGAGAGTGCTGTGCTGGATGGATTGGAGTGTCCTTTATCTTTCTTGTTTGTGTCTGTGAGTGAGTGAGGGAGAGAGCGACGTGAGATCGCACTGAGATCCTTCCCTATTATGGCATGGTTTGGTTTGTGCATTTTGCAGTGGTGGTGACTATGGCTGCTATGCTGAAGTTCAAGTATACGGGTGAGCTGGGGGCGGGGGGGGTGTGTGTGTGTGTGCTGCTGCTTGTGTTTGCCGACATCCCTACCCACGCATGCTTCCACTTCTTTATTGTGTTTTTGGTTGTCTCTCCAAAGGCTGCCTCTCAGTACTGCTAAGTGTAGTCCCAGTGTGGATGCGTCAGCATAACGGTCTTGAATACAAGCAACACATACACGCGCTTTCTTTGTATGCTGAGATGCAGCCATGACGTGTGCCGGTGACATTTTGTCCTGATGTTCTTGCTGCCTGTGTCGCGACTGTGTGTTGTTTGCAGTGAGCAGCTCATCTCTCTATGGATGTCTCCACCCGAGCCCAGCTGCAGTACCAAGGGTGCAGGCTCTCAAAACAGCCATTGTTGCATCACCTTTCTGTATATGCTCCCTGCCATGTCCCCCTCCCCAATGAACCAGTCCCCTCATAGGGCGACACGGCCACAAGGCACACCCCGACTCCTCACCGCTGGGAATGGCCAATGACGATGCATCATCTATTGCGTTGATTAAGGGAGAAACGGTTAATCAGTCGACCGACTCTCATAACTATCCTAAAATGAAATGGTAATAATAATGGTATGGGTGGTTTCAGACATGGACATAAGTCCGTGAAATGGGCAATATATGAATTGTAAACATTGAATTGAAAACAACAAATTGGTCATTCCTGCCAAACACACACAAAAACAAACTATGTGCCCCCACCACCCCAATAACAATGCGTTCTACCTTTCCCGTACCTGCGATGGCTGTTGAGGTTTCCACACCAAATGGGAAGTAGAAGTCCACACACTTCTCCAATGCACACACACTGCTTTGTGTGCCGACGTGCACGTTCTGTGTGCATACGAGTGCGTTCATCAAGCGAAGGGTAGCAGCTGTTAAAACACTTGGCTAGTGCCTGGGCTTGAAAACCTGCCAGTAACGGCTGTCTCTGTCATTTAACCCCTACCAGCATTGGCGACTGTGTGTGTGTGTGTGTGTGTGTGTGTGTGTTGGGGGGGCTACCTAACAGGTTCTGTTGGTTTTCTAACTGAAATAGACGACAGAAAGAGGCGGTTGACTCACCTTGGCTAAACACCTCCCCCTTCTAATTAGTTGTATCCTGTAGTGTACGAGAGTGTATACTTGGAACCATTGTAGACATGCTAGCCCCAAATGAGCCATGCAAAACCAGTGCCTCTTATCTTTTTCACTCAAGGCCCCCAAAAAGAATGCATACGTGTAGTTGAGTATGAAAATAGTGTTACATTTTTGTGACATTAAAAGCAAGTAAAATCCTTGACTGTAAATCTCCTTTACCTCCACGCACTGTCAGGGTGGATTTTTTTTATTATCCCTGTATTAAAACTGCCGTTGGGTTACATGGGTTTTCTCTAAAACTGACCAAAACGCTACCAGGACACTCAAGGACTCCCGTGTCTTTGTCACTGCTTCATAGAAGGGACCTGAGACAAAATGGAACCCAATGGAGGTTAGGGAGGGGAATAAAACAACACTATGTTTGGCTCATTAAATAAGATGGTTGACCGAACGATAGTATTTCATCCTTAACGCTATAGTCTATTGCAGTTGTTGCACTAATGTTAATAAGCACTTGCTTTGTTCTGCACTCACAGTCCTGGTTCTCTCCCTCTCCCCGTGTGTAGGCTGGCCCAGCAGTATCTGTACCCGCAGGCGTTCGTGCAGCCCAGCCTGGTGCTGCCCTCGCAGGTGTCCGCGTCGGTGGGCAGCTCCCCGTACCTGGACTACAGCTCCGTCTACAGCCAGTACGCCCAGGCGGCCTTCGAGCAGCAGTACCCGTACGCCGCGTCCCCGGCGGGCTTCCTGGGCTATGCCTACGCCCCCAGCCCCACCTCCACCGCGGGGCAGCCCCCCTCAGCCCACCCGGCCTTGCCCTCGGCCCAGGGCCACGCCCAGGGCTTCCTGCACTACGCTCCACAGCAGCACGTCCAGCCAGACCGCATGCAGTGAGGGGGGGGGAGCCCCTACCTACTACGTGTTGACACAACAGCCACTCAGGAAGAAGGGGCCGGACTATTGCACTATACCTTCCGGATGAGAGCCTTTTGATTGGTTGAATGGGGAGGGGGGAGGGGGGGGTGGGGGGGGGGCGGATTGCAGACTGTC
>JAODVN010192931.1:0-12634 GCA_025434125.1 Chologaster cornuta
AGCTTGTGTAAAAACTAGTCACAGCTGTACCGAAAATGTACCGAACCGTGACCTCGGTACCACGGTATGAACCAAACCATGACTTTTGTGTACCGTTACACCCGTAATATCTAGCTATCGAAACTATCTGTTTATCAACTCAGGTTAAGGTTACTCAGGGGGGTAAACCAATCCCAACATATTACACACAAATGAACTGTGTTCACCAACATGAATTATAGCCAGGGCTCTAACATTACAACCAATGTTTTATTCACAGGGGGTGTTTATATCTTCCAGTAATTCCATTGCTCAATCCCAAATCCCTGATCTGATGTGGTTATATTTAATTGCATTTTGATAAGCCATAATAGCAGCTCACGAACAGAACAACGGCATGGAACTCTCTCAAATGTCTTCATAATTGTTGAATGAGCTAAACGTTTTGTACTGAAAAATTACCTTTTTAGGAATAAGCACTGGGTGGGAATTGGTCAACACAACACAAGACAGACTCAGAGTCCAACAAACTTGGAGAAAATCCAACAGATTTAAATTAGCCGTCTTCAAGTACTTTATGAGCCTTTTCTTTTTGGGAGGGGTCAATGATATAAGACATAACATTTTATGGCTTCATGGCTTTCTTGGATGATATAATGCATCTAGAGTACAAAGAGAAACCGCCAAGAATATATGTCTTATAGTTACGTTTGCCATTTGGTAAACAAAACGTGTTCTGGATTTCGTCTGTGTTAAGCCTTAATGAATTCTTCAACGCAGCTTGCATATGATGCATCAATGGTTTCAAACTAAGATTAAATTTCATTTAATCCTTTGCCTTGGAGTGACAATATAATAAACAGTAAGTGACTCATTCTGTCTTGAGACGACATGTTTAAGACTCACCAGTTTCATATTTACTTACATGCAGAGGAATGTAATGAAAGAAGTTAAAGAAACAAAAACCTCTCATTAGACTGCCTAGTTATTGGAGGAACAGTTATTCCTTAAGATATTTTAGAACGTATTTCACACAGTTGTGTACTGGACACATTTATGAAGTATTGTGCATCTGCACCACCTTCCAGAGTGTTCCTGCGTCCATCTGCTCCCACCACCACATCAAAGTCAAAAGTAGACACAGGGTGGTCCGCAGGCCGCATTTCAGCCCTCCAGCCAACTGCTGAGAGAGACAGAGAAGTGGAGAAACACTTGAGAACCGCTGGTCTAAACACAGGCTACATGACAGCACAGATATGAGCTGGTAGACACTCATTATCGCTCCTCAGCAGGGTGGATGCACGCTTAGTGCTGACAAAAGACTTAAGCAGCATCTGCAAGCTGATGGAAGGTTTCTCGGTACTACTTTGTCCTGCTGGCAACGTGAATGCCTTTATACCCTTATGTTTCTATGTGCTTGACAGCAAACAGTAACAGAACAAACAGAGATAATAGCATTTGGATTGCTACTCCATGGAGGCATCCATGTTCACTTCTAAATGTAAGCTACTTGATGAAAAGTGAAAACAAAAACAAAAGCAGACACATAGAGCTTTAAATCATTGTCTAAACCTGTAGTCCGTGATAGTGGAGCCTTGTCTAAACAATTGTATGGAACCGAATCTAGAAATTCACCCACTATCAGCGGGCGTACATATGAGTGAAGTGCTGGCTTGGCTATCTGTGGTGTAACACAGCCATGTGGAAAATACATTCCAGGAAGGGTGCTGTTAAGTCTGCCACAGTGAAAAAGGAGGTGGAGACCAGTCTGAAGCTAATTTTAGGAAAGGTTGTTGTTGTTATCTGGGTGTTGATATTACAGTTGAAGAGACAACGCTTGACAGCAGCATGTGCATTTGATATCTGGAGTTATGTAGGAGGAAGATGTGGGTCAAGTGGATAGAAATCTCTTTACTTGACCCTGTATCCAACCACAAACTGTATCCATGCAGGAAAACACTGCACCAGACAGAGCCCATTTCTAAAAGGCCGCTAAAGGCTTCATTTACAAAGAACCCTTCAAACAAAACTACTTTGTACTAGGATTTCCATAAATGTACCGTACACAGACTATGCAGATAAAGTAATGTGCATTGTTGAACAGATACCTTCATTCTCCTGGTCTTCCGGAGGCTCCAGGAGTTTGACAAATTCCACATTGATGTGAAACTCCACAGCAACAATCAGAGCAACCTTCAGCAATATCAGCTGCAGCTGCTGAATACCTGAATATACACACAGCCATTTTAGAAATGTTAAGTGAAATGACATTCTGACATGGTGGCCTTTTCATGTTATAGTAGTATGGCAACAATGGTCTTATCCTTGCTTTAAGCTGGTGGCAGATTTTCTTTAGGCACTTAGTGCCCTGACATTACTTAAGGAAATATTTGTAAAACAAAAAGCCGTAGAAGCAAATACGTAATACGGGAATGTTTAATTTAAGTGTTACTTTATGTGACCAGATTCAAGCTTTGTGTAGATGAGTCTTACTCATGGATGTACTGGCAGGGTTTGAACCCATGACCCTGCGGCTATCACTTAGCCAACCTAACCACTTACATGTCCTTGCTAAGGGTGTTTGGGGGCTACTCACTGATGTGGTCTATGGTGCCAGCACAGAACTTTCCGTGGAACTTCTTTGCTCCCAGGCTCCGCAGATCATGTATGGTGTAGGGCCACAAGTGCAGAACGTTGTTCCTTGAGAAGGAATCTCTCTTTTCAACTACCACCACCTTGACACCCATCAAGGCCAGCTCGATGGCTGTCCTCAGACCGCAGGGACCCCCTCCAATGACCAAGCACTGCACAAGAGATAGCAGTTAGTGCTAAGCAAATCAATATACTGATCACTATTGGGTAGAAGATCAATATGTGCAGTTTCGATAAACTTAGTTAATGACGTCTGACTACATAATATAGTAATGAAATAATGCAGATCTGTTAATCTTGGTCTTAGTCGTATTGTGAAACATTAAATTTTTCTAAAAATTACTATATTTACCAATAATATTTACTAATGCTATTTTTGATAGTTTTTACTGCATGCATGTGATGTTATAGATTACATTTTTTTGGAGCCTGGATTGTTGTTTGGGATCAGGGCCTTTGAAGAATTTAGCAGAGCTGAAATGTGTCTGAAGCCGAACTTAACATATGCAAGGTGTGTGCTTCTCAAGAGCCATGTTTTCCAACACCTTCCCTCTCCATGAGCGATTACTTTCATTTAAAAGTGGATTTTTTAGGCATTCGCCTCCCTCAAATATGTATTGAGTCAGTTATTTGGTGGTTACAACATGCGTCTGAGAATGCGTGAATCAAACATGACATCATCCTCTTCACAGGACGATGAAAGGGAGAATTTATATGCAATGCCCATATCTGTTATTTTTCTATATATGGAGGTGAATGTCCTAGACTGTATTTGTTTTCCAGGTGTGTCAATTTTTTAATGTTATCCTAAATCAGAAACAACATCCCCATAAACTTTTCCTCTTGATATTTTACTTGCTTGGCAATGCAGCTCTGCATTTCACTGCCTTCCTCAATAGCTCCGAATGAATTGTTTACAATACATATTCTGTTGTCAGGACAACTGATATCCTGGCCCACTGCCAGTGAGCAGACACCCATGATATTGATGCTTCACCTGCCTTGGCTTTCAACCTTGTCCAGTTTGTGTTACTCCGGAACACTGAATGTTGGTCTTCAGTGGGCCTTTATGCTCCATTCCACTTTCTTGCGCTCTAGTAAAGCACGTCTAGACAACACAACAGCTGTTTACCAAGGCGCTGTTTACAGAGCACCATGTACCAGCTGCCCCAAATTCCAGATAAGTCCCTTGATGACAGCTGCTCCCTCCATAAGCAATGAGATTGGGACAGATTTTCGCTTTCGCTTCAAACGCTGTTCATGAATGCTCCAGTGCGGCATGACAGAAGGATGTCGTCAATGGCGGTGTCATCACTTCTTGCCAGAGGGTATGAGAATGAGATAGCAATCACCCTCTCCCAGGTGCCAAGGAGTCAAACACAAGTGTTGGACCAGTTCCCTTTATTCACCGTTAATATGCCAATAGAGTGCGTGAAAGGACATAATGACAATACAGTAGATACAAATACACAGGCCTCGTTAGATCTACTGCAATGCATTGTACTTAGTGCTGTGCAAGTAATGGCTGTGCGTGTCCTACAGTGAAACGCACACGACTGTCATCGCTCTTATCTGGTCTGTATTGTAACAGCACACCTGGCTGCCTCACCCACGGTTGCTGGGTAGATTGCAGTCATCTCTACCCCTCCCCCTACAGACATATGCACAAAACCAAAAATAGTATGCTAAAGTGGAATTTTGTGGTTCTGGGAGGCTATAATACAAATCAATGAGTATTCCTTTAATTAGTGCTTAATTTTGCGGTGTTTCCATAGTGCTACCAGAAATTAGCCCAATTGGCGAGTCCAAGCTCAGATGTATTATTACTACAGATAGGCGGGTTTGCTGAGGGCTGAGTAAGTGTCTCTGTCCTGACTCAGCAGTTCTGCACTATGTGCTCCACACCTGTGACCTACCTGTCATCTTGTCTACAGGAGGCCTGGCCACCTCTGCCCATGTTATTACTCAACCCCTTTCTGTCCGTTAAACTCATCAGGGAGCAAAACTAACCAAATTACAATGCACAGCGTGACTAAAGCAGTAAATTATATTTAAAACTACATAATAAAAAAAAAGCAAATAGAGACCCACCCCAGTTTAATCAGACATGCAGAGCGATCTGGGTCATTTACATAATTTGTTTTTGTCACAAGAGAAATTACACGTGTGGCATTGTGTACTCTCTGTTAAGGCTACAAAGTGGTAGCCAAACATGTCCATTTAACTCAAGAAAAGGCATCAGACCACCAGGAAAGGTACAGTGACCACCATAATATGGAAGCTGACATTTCATCATGACTACAACAGAAATTACATAGTACCCAGATCACATTAGATAAAATGTAATTTGGGTACTAACATTGCAGGCTTTATTGTCTTCCATTTACAGCAGACAGATTATCATGTATTATGGAAAGGATCATGCAGTGAATGAAATGGCTCCACCCATGTTCATCTAGATGCTTAGAATAAAGGGTTGTGGATAAACCTGTGCACATTCAAAAGAATAGAAAAGGCCTCTGCACTAAAAGTTTGTAGGTCAAGGCACACCTTAACTGCATTTCCATTACCTATTAACATAAAAACATGAAGTGTAAAAGCAGGCAATCCTTGTAGCATTTCACAGAACATATTGTGAAAAAAGGAAATAACTGGCTTCTGTTTTGAAGAGGAAATGACCTGTGGGTGTGTCTGCATTATTAAAGTCATCCACTTATCCAACCAGGTGCCATAAAACAGACAACAGTCCTTTAAAGACTGATTTTACAGCATAAATGTGGAGAAATGTTATGGTGTGAAATTATGCCACATCTTTCACTGCAAGCTGATCTTCCATAGACCCATTACAGACATGACTGTTCACTTTGGATGTTGTCTAAACACACACACACACCATGGTATGATGGTATGACCACTGACAAAATATTAAAATCCAGAAGACAGATAGCAACACATGGCCATTCAGTACACACATTTTCTACTTTAGTGAATTTATGACCTGAACATAACGCTTACTACTTTTTAGAATAGCTGTTGTTTATTCTATTTCAGTGAGATTTGTGGTTGTGACATATCACAGACACTGATAGATAGCATAACCCAATCCAAACCCAATCCAAATCCTCACAATTTTTTAACTAATCATTTAATTTAACACTATTTCACATTCATAGAACAAAATATTAAATACATACTGGACACTCCATGTATTCTATGCATGTGTAGAAACCGTGTATTCACAAATGGATTACTTATTTTGCCCTAGTACAATTCCACATTTTGCAACACGTTCCTGCATCACGTCAGAATGATTAAAAGTTTTTGGAGAGAACGGCAAAGCTCATTTAACATTCTGGGGCTGGTTTTAATCAGACAGGACTTGTAAAATCTCAGCACCTTTTCATGTATTTAAAAACAAACTAACAACCTGGGCCTGATTCCACTATTTGTAAAGGTGCCTAATAAGACATTGCTGACTGTCTCAGTATAATCTGGTAAAATAATTAGACATGTTGAATGATGCTGTCTGTTTCTCTGTGATAAAACACGGGTTGACTGACTGAGGGCACAGAATACCTTTGTGATCTAGCACCTGTCTGAAACTTGCTAAATCAGAGCAATGTATTGGAAAACTCTCAACTTCATCAGCTGCCTGTCTACAGGGCAGTGAGAGGGTTTCGGTACTGTGGCTCACCAGCATATTGCCAAGTTGCCTCGCTGCAATACATGAGGGATGTCAAGGCATTGATTTGTTTACAGAGCGTGGACACGCTAGTTTAATGTGTTTTATCATGAATCTTAACATGCCTCAGCAATTGTACTTCAGATCATATACAATCTTAATCCAAATCTAGAATGTTTTACATTTATAATGTTTAGCAAGTACGTAAGTAAGGTAATATGTATATGTTTTATTTGAGAGCCTTACCTTGGTGCCAACACATGCTTGGCCTTTCATGTACACTTTATTTGTGATTTTCTTGTCCAGCTTGTTCCACAGTGCTTTGGCCTTCCAGGTAGTGAGCCTACTCTTCAGACTAGTGTAGAAGGTGCTGTGGTCCTCAGGGTTCAAATCCAACTGCGCACACAGGACGCTGAAGGCTTGCAGTGTGCCTTTGCACGTCGAAGCCTGAACAAAGTTCTCGAAGAGCTTTCCAGCATGATCCCTCTCCTCTTCATTCTCGCCCATCTCGGACTTGGTGTGGCGAGGTTCCCTCTGAGTATGGAGCTCCACTGACTGTGGCTACAGCCTCAGATTGGCTCGCACCTTCATGCCCCGCCTGTGCAGGCAAGAGAAATGAAATGCAAGCTCTGAGGTCATCCTATGGCAGAGAAGTCTTCACAGATGGCTTTAAGCAACGGATAGTTTTTCCATATTCTATATATATATAATCTGAATTCAAATCAACCCAATTGCATTGTGCTATTTCTATTCACATCACTGCTTTGAATGAGGAACTCATTCACGATACAGCATGGGACAATGCAAACAATGCAGATTTAAGCCTGTATTTTGTGGATCCTTGTTTAACAGGCCTGCGTTAATGTGTTGTTTGAATGCGTTGCTTTGGTCGTCATACATAAAGCTTTAGACAGTGTAATATCAAAAATACGGTGTTCAAATCTAAAAATCTAAAACATAAATTTTGAACTGTGTTTTACACACTTGGAAAATATTCTAACACTTAACAAGAAGCGTTAGCCTAAATAAAAAGAAAGTTTTGCTGCCAGTGTCACTGAATAAATAAGAAGAGTCTTAAAACGACTGACTCAGCTTTAATGCTTGTTTAATCTTGTGGGCAGCTAATAATGTTAATGGTGCTTTGCGGACACATATTGCTATTTGAAGAACAAGTCATACCTGGAAGAGGACTAGTGGTTTTACACTAGCAATTATAGATTTAACACTTTAAAGAGCACCTCAGCAGTTCAGAGCGTCACATACAGAACTAGAAAATAAAATGTGCCAGACAAACTCCATAATATTAAAAGGAATGATCATCGTCATACTAAAAAGACAAAAGTCACCCTTCTTCCCAAAATTGGTTATGATTCCACAAAAGCAATATTTTAAAGTTTTACTTTTACTTCGTTTTAAGACCACTTAAGCAACAGCTGCTTCTAGACTGTGTTTAATATTAATAATGTGTGACAAGTCAAATAATTAAAGTAGCCCCTAATGTTATAAAGCCACGTATAACCTCCCACTGTGCATAAAGAATGAGCTAGCAGGCAGATTATCTTCATTTTGCAGGACAATAGACAAACATTTGTGGGATGTTGGTGGGTTTCAGGAAAGTCTGCCTTCGATATTTTAAATCCTTTTGAGAGGGATGGGCGGGGCCAAAGAGGAATCTGGCTAGCTGTGTGTTCTAATCCTATCGATTCCCTCATTTCCACCAGCAGCAGTCTACAGCCTGATAAATGTCAAAAGTGCAAAAGTGTAAACACAAAAGAGAGAGGCATAATTTGAGCAAATAATATTTTAGCATAAACTTCATTATCTTAAAATCCCTTGAGTCAAGCAACAGGGCCACAGCTTTTTCTGTGATGCATTGTGGGATACATTCAATATTGCTCCTAAGGCAAGAGACTCTACCAAACGCTAAAAATAGTATGTGCTGTTGCACCAGTTCCTGTTTTGGGTCTGTATTTGTTTACAGACCCGAATACAGTCAGAAGAACACACCACCCAGAGCCAGCAACACTTCAATCCCCCCCCAAAAAAAGGCCTTCACCATTGGCTGTTAAAGTGTGGGGCAGGTCAAAATATAATGTCTGTGGGACCACAATGACCTCATTGAAGGTTATGTGTAAATATTGTTTTTCCAATACATTAGTTTTTAATAGTTATCGCTACTTTATTATGTCATATCTCGGCTAGTGTTGCACACAGAGGGGGGAGAAACCATTGACTCACGCCAATACCTACTTCATCTTCACACCCACTGTGGTGGTCCGCTGACAGTGTCTTATACCGTCTGTGAGCAGATCCTGTCCCACAAGAAGTTTACTGGAGACGGTCAGTGCCAAACTGAATGAGCCTGCATTCCATTTGCCACAAAGCTACATTGCCTCTGAACTGAGAACATCACCAAACTATGGCTGATTGTAGCAGTACAAGGGAAATATGAGTGCTACAAACTACTAAGTCAACTGCCATCTCTGTCCATAGTTTTTGGCCAGGTTTAGATGGATTGTTGACGAGTGATGGAGTGATGATAGACATTTTAGACAGGAATGATACAGAAGATGTGTGGTTACATTTCTGTGTTATGCATGGTTCAAGCATGGTGAACATTTCTGACAGTCAACCGTCTGTTGGAATGCTGTGGATCCAGCAATACTATGGTCTGCCTAAATTTTTTCACAATACCTCTGTGTGTGTTTTGTAAGAAAAAATACAAAATGACACTTTGGTAAACCACCAAGAACTGTCCATCTCGTAAACACAGAAGTTTATAATACTGATCTCAGAGCATTCCAAGCCATAATCCATCACTTGAGTTTAAGTGGAGAGTTCCAATAAAGACATGCTGACTATAGTAACACATTCACATTTCATTTCAAGTGAAGGGCAAAATGACACCATTATAAGAACCATGTGTTCTGTGAGTCCATATGGAGTCATGGAAAGGTACCATACAACGCTCCTCGTGTAGGGCCCAATACCCTGCAATTTTACCATATTGCCCCATGATTTCACCATCTCACTGTGACAGAATGGAAATTCAGTTGTGGGCAGACAGAGCCAGGCCACAGAGCGGCTGTAATAACACGTACAAAGGCAGACAGAGCGGAAAGAACACATGCCCATGAGCACACAAACATCAGAGGTCCTCGAACCATCTTAAAAGAGCAGAGTATAAAGGAATGTGGGTGGCAGGGTATTTGCTAGATATGTTGACAAAAACTCAAAATGGCAGTCAGAGCCTACTCTGTATAAGATAATCATTCATTGCTTTTAAATATTGAGCACTGATATAATCATATCTGTGGTTTCGTGTTAAATGTTAACAAAGTAAGCAAACAGAAACTGTCGACTCGAGGGCAGTGGCCCAAGTCCACAATTAGAAGCTGTTGACATACAGTACTGTACTATTAGCATAACTATTCTGTTTGTTTACAGCACTGACTGAGCGTCATAGCATGCTATTGCTTTCCAGGGAAGGAATTTGAAGGATTTAAACTATTTACCTGTTCCACCTGGTCTATGAGGGGAATCTTTTTTGTCCCTCCCTCCCACTGATGCCATTTGTTTCTGCAGCTATCAGAAAACTATAGGAAGTTGACAATACAAGCAAAATGTGCTCGGAAACACACACACGCCCACAGAACCGTAAAGAACCAGGAAGGAACCCTCGGCTCCTGAAAAGCACACAGTAGTATGCTTAATTTCACTCAAACACCATTGTATTATCTGAACTCTGTCAAAACATTTTCTACCATGAACAGGGTAAACCCATTGAGTTATCCAGCTGGCCACAATAACTGTTAAATCATCTTAAGGCAGGATCATTTCTCATTTACACTAACATATGAGGCCAATGGAGAGCGCAAGCTACTGTCTGCAGGCCATCTTAACAGCACGCCTCTTTGAACAACACGTTATCTGGACTCACTTGAGAAACTCTAGGGCCCAGTGAATCACGCCGGCCCAGAATTTAAGACTGATGCAATAATATTCCACTCAACTTGACCCGAGTTAAACAGGAACTGTTTGGTAAAACTGTTTGGCTCATTTGCCGAAATATCTTAGCAAATAACTGACTGAATACATTAACACAGCAGTGCCCACGCTTATTAGTACACCAGCTGTCAGAAAAGTGTGAAGAAGCAATTCCTAACTAAGCCATTCAATGTACATGTACAGTATGCATAAAGTCAAAACATAGTATAGACCTACTGTACTTGAAACACTGAAAACATGAGAAAATGTCAAAGAACAATGATCAGTGTTCTGAATTTGTCTGGCCATCATTATATACAACATATGCACAGGCATAGGCACATAGGGACAGAAATGGCTTAAATTATGTATTACTGCATAGCAGAACCAACATAGGCCCACTCCCATTGAAGCACTGCCTAGAATAGATAGTATCATGTTCAGAAGTAAACATTACATGTACCTGAAAATGTGCTAACAGATCTCTGAACCACAAAAGCATTATTAATTCAATTTGTACAAAGGTTCCGGTCCAACACAAAAACTTTTTTTTGCTGTCAGGCAGGTAACAATTGTACTTAACTGTTGGAAGTTGGAAAATGAATCAAAGAGTGCATAGTCTGGCACACATTACAAAACAGTGTGCCTCAACTAAGTGAGTCAATACCACCTAACAAACAGTCATCCTGTGGTGTGGTATCTCCTTTCTGGCCAAGATCAAAGCTGCAAGGAGACTGTCAGTTAAATTCCACCTTTTCAGCAACATGACAGGCATTTTGAGACTGTCTCCACTGACCATCGTCTTAGACAGCGAATACTTGTAATGTTGTCCTTGTAGGATTTACAAACGCAAACGCTGCTAGGATGTTTTGTGCTTAAATATATTAAAAAGAAGCATTTCCATTTCGGGCAATTAAAAAATAAAAATAAAGATAACAGAAAATGCACACAGTATATGACTATGAGTTTATCAAGTATACAAAAGAGTTGCTACATTATCTGTGTAAGCAGATGATTATCATACACTCCACTAAAAGATCAATGTAGTCTGCAGACAAACAAAAGAGAATAACATGTATTAGCTTTATAAGCCTCTGTAAACCCTCCAATCTCTTCTGTGGCTGAACCCTGGAAGCATGTGTCCAAAATAATGCTGTGGGACTAGGAAGGAAACATATGAAAAAAGGAAAAGGGAGAGTTGACGACTCTCTGGGAATAGCAACGCCTTTCCTCACAATCATTCAGGACATATGCTACAAAACCACTACATAGCAGAGTTATGCTAATTTGCTTAACACACACACACACACACACACACACACACACACACACACACACACACACACAGTTTGACCTTCATGTGTATCTGTTCTGCAACCCCCTCCAAATACAGTAAGTGGTAGATCGCCAACAGTGTGTAATATATCATTGTTGAGAGAATTCTCATAATGAGATGATGATAATGAAGTAGCTCTACAGTACATCTGGCTGCATAATTAGAGGGACATATGCCACTTTGGTTAATTCTGTTTTTAACCATACAAGCTGTCTTTTAGTTCAACTCAAGCACAACCACTAATTACAAACTAAGAACATGAGGCTCGAACATGCACACTTGTGTGATTGAGACAGAAGTATAGGGTTTTGATTTTGTTTACCCCTCATTGTTGGCAACAGTCAAAACATGACGCTTTCTTGATATTCTACTGTACAAGACAGGAATATAAACAAGCCAAATGTACTGATTTATAAATGTCCTATGGTGAATTTGCTCATGACATGAGCAAAGCATTTGAAGTACAGAAAGTCTCAATCACAGGTAACACAAATAAACAGTAAGCAAGTAAACTAATTATTGAGTTACTATAATATTTCCTGTTCTTTTGTCATGTGTAGAAAAACATAATTGGCAATAAAAAGATTTGCAGAAAGACAAATAGCCTATAGTAAATGTTTGGCATATATGCATTGTAGTTTACATGTACTTTTAAATCACTTCAACAACAGCTAAGATACGTGTTTAGATGTGAGCATTCTGTAACGGGCAAGGCGATGAATCAGTCTAATGCTTTACTGTCACAAAAAAGGATATTTTCATTAAAGTTACAGGAAATAAATTACTCATTCTAGTGGGAGGAAGAAACATTAAATGGTTGACTCCAAAAAATTCTAACACCATATCGTTATGCATTTTCAGAACACAGTAAATATCAAAAGACCAAGAATTCTGGACGAAAAGATTATATCACTGCTATGTTGCTTTTGACCCTGACTGTTGGGACCAGCCTGAAATACGGCTGATATTCTGTGACATTATTCCAGATGTTATATTAC
>JAODVN010193138.1:0-12623 GCA_025434125.1 Chologaster cornuta
TGATAATTGGCACTGGTAACCATCACGTGATTGAGACACAGCCGTTTCAGCATTTACCCTGAAATATAAAGCTGTTTAAAGTATTCATTATTTTGGATAACCTTAATTTAGACCAGAATAATTCAAATGCATTTAAAGTTTTTTTAATTTTGCATGTAGCACAACTGCTCACAGAGGGAAAAGCTCAGAGGTGAAAAAGATTGTAAATGACCACCAAACTCTTTAGAAGAAGGATTTGTCCAAAAAGCACAGGGTGAATAGGCAGATGTTGAGTATGGAAGTGATGGCATGCATCATGATTAACCAGAACAGGAGTTGTTCTAGACTAGACTACTATCTCTGTTTTTTAGCCACAATTATACACACTGTGAATTAAATGTCCCAATCCATTGTTTTTGTATTCTGACTATAAAGTATCAAATTAAGGAGATTGTGTGGGGAAATGTCCTGGCCATTATAACAGTGATGAGCCTTGCAGAGAAACAGACCATATGGTGTGGGTCTTAAACACTGTCTCTGATGTAAATACCATGTAGACAGTACTTAGGCTATCACATTAACTGATTCGCATCTGTATCTGAACAGCCTTTGTAGAGAAGACCTAGCGGACATGCTGTTAGTCATTGGGCTTTTATAACACAATATGATCATGTGTGCCAGCACCTCCAGTGAAGCTCTAGCATTACGTTTATTTTGTACACCGAATGTTTGTGATGGATGAAAATGCACATTGTTGTTACCAATTAGAATAAATACTTAGCTGTCTTCATAGTGAATACCACTGACAGTCTCATGTATCTAGTTGTATGTCTTGTTTGACGGAAGCACAATATTATTAATATAGTTTATATTTTTACTTGTAAAACTAAATAGAATAAAGAGAGTGATGCCGTAAAAGCGTTGAAAGTCTCTCTAAATATCAACTGTTAACATGTGTTGTCACAATGTGAAATAGTTCTACTGTGTATGTTTTTGTGTAGTCTATGATTTACCTACCACCTACCACTAGAGCAACAGTATTTCAGACCAAAACATGTTTTAAGAGCCACACACACACATGCACGCACACCCTGCTAGAGGAGCTCTGCTTATAACAGAGGGAGCATGATATAATATCTCTGCTCTGGACATATACAATTGTTTTATGCTATATCAATGTTTAAAATATTGTATAGACCACCTTTAAATGTTTATTAATAATAGATTATTTAAAAAAATAAGGTGTTTTGAAGCCAAAATGAAGAAAAATGAAAAGCATGAAACAGCAGTTTGAATAACATGCATACTAAATGTACATCTGAACCAGTTAAGGGTGAGGCTGGGTTGTTGGGGTCATTAAAGAGCTTGTAGGCCCGGATACTGTAATAGACATGGGAGAAGGAGAGAGCAGAAATTATGAGATACGATGTGCATGATATGGAGAGAGAGAGCAAACTGGGGGGGATTTACTGTAATTCACATGTTGCACTGGATCTTTCCCTCCATTGTTGAGGCTGACAATGGGGGCTCGGGGTACAGGGCTTATGAAGGATACACACAGAGACACATCTACAGCCAGCAGCCGTGGAGAGAGAACCTACAATACGCAGAGGTATCAGAATCTTTCTTTATATTACTGAACTTACACTTCAATACATTGAACAGTGCTACAGAATCATGCATATCAGGATGTTGGCCTCTGGAAAAAGTACTGCACATTTACAGAGAGCTGAGTGTCTGAAGAGTTGTCTTTTTTCAGGCCTACCAGGACTATGCATGCACTGTGGCTTGTTGCATTTTGATGGACACTTTCATAATAGCATGAAATATATTTGGGACCTTACAGGATGTGTTGTAGTTTTTCCAGCTCGCTGTGTGCGAGCAGGAATCTATTCAAATGGAATGACCAGCATTGCTGACAGCTCTATTGCTTAGCATTAGAAGATTAGTGGGCAATGCGCTGAGGGGAGTAGTTGGGAATTGCCTGATCAGCACTTCCATTGGCACGAGGCCATCGTGTAGAAGGTGTTTTTACACCAGTTTATAAGTGTTCTAGCTACTGGCATTCAGGGGTGATTGAAATTATTTTTGCATGCAATACTGAATGTGCAGGTCAGCTATTTTGTTGTGGCCTTTTTTTTTAAATGCATAGATGGCTTGCTTAAGATGTTTTTATCCAAACTGGTCTGCAATAAGAATGCATGTATTTGTATATACATATCTACTGCCATATCTTCTGTATAAGATGCTTGTTTATTGCTAAAATATGCTTAGATTAGCCAGTGAGGACCATCACAGATTGTGGCTTCTCAGTTATTAGAGGCTAGACTGACTGGCCTAGGTGGATGATTGACTATTGCACTAGTAATGGACAGATGGATCTGGATGGACAGGTGTATTTATCAAAACTGTTGGTAATGGAGAGTTGATTCAAATGATAGCATTGCAGTCAATGCTGAATCAATTTTCTTCCACAAAAGCATTCAACTCAGATTTAAATTCAACACATTTTATTTAGATGCGTTGGCATGGGTTCATTTGTCTAATACATACATTATAGTTTTGGCGGCTATACCAACAAATCCACAAACCCTAAACATTAACGCTGTCATGATTTTGGAAATATTTTGCTATGAGAAAGCTTTATTTTATGTGATAATTCAAACAAATAAAACATAACGACTTTTTTCCACTTAATATGGTGTAAACATCCGCACAATGAAATAACATTACGCAGTAGTGTTTAATTCTAACCAATAAGACTAACTGCACATTCCCTCTTTATTCCTCAATTATCTGGGCAGCGCCACCTACAGCTTCTCCTATGCTGTACACTTTAGCCGGTGGGGGCACACTTTGTGGTGTGGCCACCCTCATCCTGCTCCTCGTCTCTACGGCAACAGACTTCTGGATGCAGTATCGCTACTCTGGAAGCTTTGCCCATCAAGGCCTTTGGAAGTTCTGCATCAACCACAAATGTCACACTCACACTGTCACTGTGGGTGAGTAGCCAACCTTGACTGTAACTATTTAGTTGGTGAGGGGCAGAACTGATTATGGTGATTGACTCATAGCTAGAAGGTACTTTATTCAATGCCCAGTTTAAATGTCCAACCTCTACCTGACAATGAATCATCCTCGCTGTTGCTTTGGATAAAGTCATCTGTGCAAATGACCTACCGGCCTACTTGTAAATGACCTCAGAGGACGAGTGCTCACTGGGAGGCTGACTATAATCATTTAGAATAGGGCTATAGCTTTATAGACTTTAGGTTCTGATCACGGTCACATGCCACAGGATTGGCCTGCCCTGCACACACATCTGGAGTCAGTCAGCGTCTGGAAGAAGAATGATGCAGGAGTTACATGCTATTTTGCTGTGTACACCACTTGATGATAAACTGTAGTGTCTCAATTTGAGATAAAATGCCATGGATCTCTATCACATGCCAAGCAGCCTGAGACTTCCACCCTCTTTGGCCATGCAGATATCTATTTTACCTTGGGTAAGACTGCAAACCTCAGAGGACATATCCACTTCTCACTTCTCTGAGAACACAAATAGGCTATAGGCTACATTATGAAGACTTCTAGGGCCAGTCCAGCTATTAATATGCCTATTTCTAAGCACAAAATATAAGCAAACGTATTTTTTTCGGCGTGTTGTGAGAAACATTTCCCTCTGTGTGCACAGCCTTCTGGGACGCGACGCGCGCTTTTATGTTGCTGGCGGTGCTGAGCTGCTTGGCTGGCGTGCTGCTGGGTCTGAGTGCCTTCGCCAGCGGAGCCAAGACGCGGCGGCTCCGCACTGGTGGCATTGCCCTCGTCCTCTCAGGTAACGCATGCGGCCTTGCTGCTGTGTGGGAGTAGTGCGTCCTTGATGGTGAGGAGGAGGATGTTTAGCGTGTACTGACAGTCCACTGTGTTTGGCACACAGATATCCTGTAGTAATGCTGAGGGTGATAGCCGGTGGACCTCGGCCTCCATTCACGGTCATTGAGTCACTGGATAGGGGGGCTAAACGTAGAGGGAATCTGACTCTACCAGGAGAGGGGGGATTTTAGGCCTAAATCTCCCAAATCTATCAAAATATGTTTATCAGGTTTAGCGAAAAGCAAGTTATGTCGAATGCCATGATGTTTATTTGTTTTGTACTTAATTATGTACGAGTCTATATCGGATAGCTTTTGTTATCTCTAATTAGCTGTTTGTGTTGCTTTGCAGTAAAAGTATTAGGCAATACACTTAACCAACAATACAGCTAGAACAGATCTAAAAGTTCAGATATTTTATATATGAACCTTCAGTATATTATTATTGTATATTATTGCCGTATATTTACAATACAGTAGTTATGCTCCTTTGAAAGAGTCGTTTTCAACTATTTGTGCTTAAACAAATACTGTGAAGTAAATTTGTTTTCATCAATTTGCATTGGTTTGGTTGTAGCAACATTGAAAGCCATTTGTAGTTCAGTAATTTATAATTTATTTAATACCAGGTAAGAAAATATCTATTAATTACATCTACCAAGCTGTGTCCCAGCACCAGATCTAAACATCACTAACTCCACCTTTAATTGTACAAATAACTGAAATAACATTTGGTGGCATAGGCCTGTTGATTTAGTGGAAATGAATGAATCAGTACTGTTTATATTATGTTAACTGGATCTTGTGCACTGTCAGCTAAATGTATTGTATTATGTCCAACTTTTAGGTTTCCTGGCTCTACTTGCCCTGTCCATTTACACCGGAGTGACAGTCACATTCTTTGGTAAACGGTTCATGGACTGGCGGTTCTCTTGGTCCTACATTATAGGTTGGGTGGCCATCATTCTAGCGTTTGCAGCAGGTACAAACAGCATAAACGATGTCACAATGTGCTTCACTCTTGTCAAGAAAGAGTGAAGTAGCCTATTGCATGTCTCCACACTCCCAATAAATGCTTATTTATTTTGAATACCCATTTATTTGATGATGGATTTCCTTTTGATTCCTCAGGTGTGTTCCAGCTATGGGTTTACCAGAGGACTACCGCAGAACCTGCTCCTGGAAATATCCCTGACAGCTGAACTTGGAAATGCAAAGCCTTGCAAAGTACTATAATACAGTGCTTTGAGATATTTAAATTCACTAAAGGCTTGAATAAAACTAAATGAATGCTACACTGTTTGTCACTACATTACATAATTACAGTATGTGATTATAGTATAGATCCAAAGAGCTATACTACAATGTTCCTATAGACTTCATTCAGATAAAATTCACAATTCAAAGAACTTAACAAATTAGCTAAGGATGCATATTATTTCACAAAATAAACCACATTATTTACATATATATATATATATATATATATATATACACATATATATATACACACACACACACACACATACACATACACATACACACACACATGGGTTGTCCTTCAAAAGGATAAGACGTGTTAATATCTGGTTCAATTAAAAAAATTACTGAATTATATCTTGCAACCAATTTATTTTTTTAAATATCAAAGCCTTCTCACAGAGACTACTTTGAATTACACACAACGCAAATAAATATATTTAGGAGACCATAGTAGAATTAAGGACATGAACAATCAATACAAAAATGTACAACACTGAATAGTGCAAAACAACACACATTCTGCCCTCATTGAGATTGTTGCACAGTTCATTTAAAAAGGTGGTGTGTGCTGCCCCCTGGTGGAGATAAGAAATTACAGTACTGCTTAACGGGTGTGTTGACAAACCTTGCTTTGACAATTAAACAGCTACACCTTAAACTGAATATAGCACACAAGTAATGCCAAAAGCTTGAAAACCTGGCTAAATACAGCATATTTTAGATAAAGTGAACAAGCTGTACTCAAGCTATTGGGTCACAAAAAAAATTATAAAAATTGTGAAATAGATTGTGACTTCTGGCAATTTACAATGTCAGTTCAATTATTTAATGACTGACAAAGGTTAAAAAGTGTGATTCTCAGTGACAAGAGATTTCCCATCTTCACAAGCAGAAAGGACAATCCACAAGGTGTGCAAGCCTGGCCTAAACACTTTCACGTGACAAAAGTGTGTGAACCCGAAACCACGTGGCAGGTAGTGTCCACCGACCCCGGGCGATTTTTGCTGTTATTCTTTTAATTCAAACAAAGACACCATCAGACACCACTGCTCTCTTAGTGTGACATCTGAATAGCACAGGCACGACACATTTTCTTAAAGTGCACTTGTTTGTTTCCACAACACTTCATTCCATTTCGTCCTTACACAAACAATTTAAAACAAATTACTTCTTTAAACCATGCATAATCACTTGTTGCATATTGAAGTTTTTGGACCACCATTGCATTGCTGTTGAAACTTGGACCTCACAGTAACTTTACAGCTTATTAAGAGATTAAAAAGGACTTCAATTGGCTAGAATGAGAGCTATTATCATTCACAAATATTGGTGCCATTCTGACTCCTGAAACAGTAGAAATACCACTTGCTCCTCTAAAGGCCTGCTGAGGACATGGTTTACTTCATTTTTCTTAAAGAAGTCGTATTTTTCTGACAGACACGTTAACAGGCAGAGGACAGATGACGTAAAAGAAAAGTTGTGTAAACCAAAGAAACAGAAAACACCAATACACAACAAGCGGCTATTGGCCGCCTTGCATCCTTGGATGCCATGTGCGTCGAGCAACAAGTAGTCTGGAGGGACAATGACCTCACTGATCATTAAACAAAGTTTAAATCATGCCAAATGCTGAAGAATTCACACTAAAATCTGGAGCATTTAAAGCACAGAGGATGTTGAATTTAAGATAGCCGCTACCCACAGGCTGATCACAGTTTGAGAGCATTTCCTATGTTACATCACCATTCCAACCCATAGCCCATTAGAGAGATTAGAACCATTCAACTGTAGCTACCCACCATTTGCTCAGTGGAGAGATTGCCAAAATATGTGTGTATGCTCCTAATGAAATGCAGTAGGATAAAAGAATATAGGCAAATAGACAGGAAAGCTTGTGAAAGTCATCTCTGTGCACTCATGCAAAAGACGTGCACTCTTGGGCATCTTTGGCTATGCATAGCGTTACATACGCGGTGTTACGGTAGAACAGGTGCCCCCTGCCACCGCCCTGCTCCCACCACATGCGCAGGAAGGAGAGTACGAGCCGTCAAGCGTTGGTTCGACGACGCGTTTAACACAGTTGCTGTCATCTCGGCTAGCGTTGCTCCCACTCCAGAGCGGGCTGCTTCGCCTTTGGTTCCACGCTGCAACCAGGCAGTGCGGGTGTGTGTGTGTGTGTGTTTTGGCTCAGCTTTTCAGAACCCTGGTCATGTCCTTCCGCCTGCTGCCATCTTGAAGGGCTGCAGCAGGCGGACTCCTCTCCCCCTGGGCCCTGGACGGAAGCAGCATTGTCCATGCAAGGAGCACAGTCTGTATGGACTGCATATCTCCCCCGCTGGGCATGGCCCAGTAAAAAAAAAAAAAAAAAAAAGTCCTCCAGTCGGAGGTCAGCCAAGTCTCTCCTTCAGCCAATGAGGACTATGTGTCTTGGTACCTGCGGAAATGAGAAGAGTCTTTTAGAGAACCAGTAGAGCGTGTGCTCACACAGACAAAAGCAAGCCTATCAAGCGGAGGATCTGGCTTCTGGGCATCAAGGCTGCACCTTTTACGAGAATTCAGCCAGGCATTTACTTCACCAGTACCATTAGCAGATAAGGCGGAATACCAGCCATGCCCATTACTGTGATAATGAATTACTGCATTGCCTTGCAGCAAATAACCTAGTGAGAAAAAGCTAGCTAACCACCCAACCCATTTGAGGAAGTGTTCCAAATGTGCTGTAGTGTGGCACAGTGTGTGAAGGGCTTTATACAGTGAGAAATAAGAAAAATAAATACAACATCAGTACGTAGCAGAGTCTCCTTACCCACTCTGAAAGGAGAACTCTGTCAGGGCTCCCAGAGATGACAGCTGCTCCTCCAGGGCGACAATGCGCAGGCCAATGTAGCCAGAAGACAGAAGCAGCATAACTACCCTGGAAAAGCAATACAGTGTCTTGAGTAAACCTGTAAATCTGCACTTCTCGTGTCAGAGCTAATAAATGCCATGCATCCATCTACGTAATCACGTCAGATGACATCTGGCTCTGATGTGGTTCTTTGTTTTTCCAGAACAAATACACTTAGTACACACTGAAGCAACACAGATGCAGTAGCACTGGACGTTACAAAGGCGTAGTTTAAAAACAGGACGTCTCCCAACCATGGTGACTTTGCGGCGTCCTGCGGGGAGTGAATCATTGTCTCCAACTAGCGATTAGCGATTTTAAGAAAAAGGAAGGTCTCCTGCCACATTTGCTACGACAGCATGACACGGCTGGTTTGCATGAGATGAATATGGAGAGAACCATGTGAGATACTCACAGTAACAGGTAGATGAAGAGGAGTGTATTGAGGGTGCTGGCCTCTCTTTGGCCCAGTATGGACCTGGCCTTCTCTGTGACGCTCCACACCCATGACCCACCTAGAACACACAAATAAGAAGAAAATAATCATAAACATTTATTATGCTACAGCCGCAAAGGCTGATCTATATTTCGATCTACATTTACCCAATTCGGACAGCTCCTCTGAGGAAGAGCTATCGCTCTGCTGGGTGCTCAGACTATTGTACGACGATTCATTTCTGTTCATCTGTGCTGGTTCAGCTGGATAAACAAACAATGAGAAAAACATCCATTTCAGTCAAGTGGTTAACCTTGGACTTTGGCTGTGCGCAGGCCGAGGACAGCGACTAGAACACAGCGAGATAACAGCTCTACAACCAAATAACTATCTATGATAGCGCCGTTAGCACCGTAGCAGTATAACTCACATACAGTAAATGTGTCCAACCATTAAAAGTGTGCATATATACAGTGTAACAGTATGTCTCCAAGAGGAATGTGCATTCCACGTAAAACTGCTCTGAACAGGACAACAAGAATAAAGACTGACCTCTGTACGGTCTGCGTGAAGGCGGCCCCAGCGGCAACTGTGGCTCAGAGCCGTCATAGTGGTCTAAGCTGTCGTCCAAACTGGACTGACTGGAGTTCTGCTCAGATGAAGCACAGAGCAAGGCGTGTCCATTAGTGACATGGAGCGCCTTTGGCTTTCGTCTGCTACGAGCCAGACACGCTTCTTTTGCTCACAATGGAGGCCTGGACGCTCGTATGGACTGTGTCACAGACATCGTGGCAAACGGAAAGGAGATCGCTTACCACAAATATGTTCTTGTCCAAACTGATCTCTGCTGAAGAGAAGACAGGGCTGCTGTTGGTGCTTCCGTCCTATGAACAAAGACACTATTACCCTCTACATAGGCAAGCTTTCAATGACAGCTTTACACACACACACACACACGCACGCAGAGCATCTGTCCGAGCCACTCACCTCTATCTGGGGACACACAGAGCGCAGCAGCCGGTAGCATGCCTCTCTGTTCCGCAGGGACACGAACAGGTACTGAAAGGGAAAAGGCCGTGAGTCTCAGAGGTCGGGGTTAGAGGTCACGTCTGCCACAGCTTCACCTTGAACGGGGTCCATTCACCGGATCCCATGCTGTGGCAGCGGTGAGCTGGGTTAGTGCGAGGCGTTTTGGGGCGGCGTGCGCGTATTGGCGCGACCCCGGGGCCGGACACTGACCTTGTCCCCCTCTGTGGTGCGCACGGACAGGGCGTTCGGGACCAGCAGGGCGGTGTTCTGCTTCTTCACCATGTGGATACTGGAGACGGGGATCACCACCTGTAGTGCAAACACCAGGGACACGGCTTTACCAACAAGCTGTGTGTGTGTGTGTGTGTGAGACGAGCGCGTCGCACATATCGGGTCATGTTGCACTCGCGGCCCACCTTGGTGTCCTTGAGCAAAACAGAGGAGTGAAAACAAGCGTGGCTGTCTGTGATGTACAGGCGGCCGTGGTAGGGCACTTCCTTTTGGAGGGCGCAGATGTACGCTGCAAGGAGGACAAGCACAGTTACAGAGGGCCAGACGGGCCGCGGAGGTGTGAAACCGGGGGAGGGGGGACCAACGCGCGAGTGTCGGGTTACAGCCGAGCCACAGTGTTGCTTCGATGCAAATGAGGCCATTTTAATGTGTGCCTTTTGTCTCGATGAGTGAGAAGACACATTACAGATGCATGTTTCTTCAGCATTTGCTTCTTGCATGCAGTGTATAATTTATATACCCACCATGGACCAAATCCTCATTTTCCAGAATGTCGGGGAACAGTCTGTGGAATGTCTTGTTGTGCTTTATAAAACTCTGAAAAAAAAAAAAAAAAAAAAAAGTTAAACGTGTCGGGAAATGTTACTTTAGATATCAAGTAAAGGAAACATGAGTCTTTATTCACTAAACGTTTTAGTATCGCAGAGACTCCTGCGTTCCTAAGTGTGGGAAATGTTTGTAATTTTAAAATCACAAATACATATATCATCCATTTTGCATAGAATTTCTCTTAGAAACTGCACACCATTATGAGAAGCACAAAACATGCTTACAGATCGGGCAGATCATCTACAAACAGATTAATAGAAGCTTTCATAATGTGCTTACACTTCGTGAGCCAGTGCCTTCAGTCCTCTCGTCTACGTCAAATGTCTGTGACCTGCACAAAACAAAGATGGCAGCAGTTCAAATTAAAGTGAAAGACACACACACACACACCCATGTATGCATGAAAGGTTAACCCACAATATAATTGTTATTTATTAAATGCAAATGGATCTTGGCATTCACAAAAAAAAAAAAAAAAAAAAAAAAACACACTTTTGTATTTCCCCTTCCACTGAGGGAGTAATTCTACTTTGACTAACAATGTTTCCAGGATATTTTGCATTTTCCAATGTTGCACTCTTTCATGAGTCAGGTAACCTATGCACCAACGCTGCAGGGCCCATCTTAACTACTAGCCTGGCTCCGCCCGACTATTTCTCTCAGCTCAACTTCTTTTCACCGAGATGATAGGGTGGAAGCCCTGTTCGTGTTATCTTTCACACAGATTGGTGTGTTGGTGGCCCAATCAGCGTGGGTTGAAGTCAAGAGCGTTTCAACGTGGTGCTAGAGCTAGATGAGGTGATCAAAGCGGTTATAGTGTCGCCGATTGAAACTATTGGACAGCGCTGAACCAAAGTTAACCAGAGGTCTATGCTAGGCAGGAGGAAACGAGGTTACACCAGGCTACCAGATAACCCCACGGCTCTGAGACTTAGTTACCTGACGGGGCCTTGTCTGGTGAGAGCCTTGTGCGGCTGCTGCTGGATCTCCAGTTGTGCCTCCTCCAGACTCAGAGCTTTCCTGGGCTCCACCACCTTCTTCCTAAGGCTTCCATTGCTGAAGCTGCTCTTGACCCTCTTCACCTTGGCTGGCAGTGCACCACCGCTGCTCTCCACCGGGTAGCTGCTGGAGAAAGCCAGGAACCGGTTTTAACAGACTCTTCGTTACAACTAAAACACAGGTGAAAAAGGTTTCACTTTGCAGAAGCAATACCAGGAAATAGCATGGATTAAAGTATATAAGCAATTGAGCACATACAAAACTGCGAGGTTCTCACCAGGGTTTACATGACATTATGTCACCTTCAAGGCTTCAACCTGATATTAGGCATTTATACTTAATCAGCATCGGCCTGTGAAACCAACAATGCTCATTCACTGATAACATATTGTGTCCCCCCCCCCACCCCCCAAACCAAAAACTGGGGTTAACACAGGCATAGCAACTGTAACAAACATGGGCTGGCTAATAAGGCCTATAATGACTTTTATACTTGTGTGTTGTGCTGCCTAGTATTCTGTACAGATACCCTTTCAAAACACTTCCACCAGAACAGAATTTATAAGCTTTTTCAATTCATACAAAGCAACAATTACAGTTCATATTTCAGAGCTGCATTGCTGGCAAAAAGTTCCACAACTTAGCAAAGAGTTCCAGTAAGCAACTTCAGAAAAGTATGAGATCACACAGATCCAGCCTAGACAACACAATGCAAACTAATAGTGTGCAATTTCACTGGCTGTACAGCTTTTCCGAATGTGAACAGATTACGCTTATAAAACTAATGCACTCAAACATAGACAACCCAAAAATAATTTAAACAGATTCAACACAAAAACAGGTTCAACACAGAACAAATAAACTTTTGGTTTCCCTCACTGGAAGTTATAGGGAAAGTTTCATTTCCACAATCATGAAGGATTTGCGTTGAAAAGCTGGGATGATTGAGAATCAAACCATTTTAACTTCATACTTTGTTTATCAGGACATCCAATGTAAATACATCAACATGTCAAATTCAACAGTCGGTACTTTAGGCATAAAAAACAATGATACAGAAGGAATAAAAAGCCTGAAAAACAAGTACATTTTAATAAAATACAAATCTTGCTTGTTTTAAACCACTGCCGAATATTTAATTAGCTCATATGTGTTGTGTATGTGTATGTACCAAGTGTCTTGATAGGTTTTTAATGCATGTTGAATGTTGTTAAGCCAAAGACACGTTTCCAGAAATGAATAATTACGTTTTATCTCATCACTGGCACTGCCATCTTACCTGTTGAGATGAAGTCTCTTAGAGGAGCGAAAACTCAAA
>JAODVN010193240.1:0-11459 GCA_025434125.1 Chologaster cornuta
GGTTCCATTCTCTGACTGAGATTGAGGTGACTGGGGAGCGGGTCTGGGGTCCCTGCTATTGTTTTTACTCCTTTTATATTGTTTTTAATGATGTTGTAGTGTGAAGCACATTGTGTTACATGCATTTGTATGAAAAGTGCTATATAAATAAAGTGATTGATTTAAAGGTAGACTATACTGTAGTCCTAGTATAGGCTATATGCATATTGAGAATGTGTCACCCTTAAGCTTTGTTTGAGTTTGCATCAGTGTTCATTTGACTGAGTGTGCGTTTCACATACAGTGGTTAGTTAAGCCACAGCATTTGTGGATCTGAGCCCACTAAACACAAAACAGAATGCAGACAATATCAGTATCAATCGTCAGTCAGTATAACACAAACTGTATGAAGCCTACTAGCTTTATGATCAAAAGTAGGCTTCTGCTGCAAGCATCTGGCTTTAGCCTATCTAAGCAGGTTAGCTGAGCTCCTTCTCCAGTGGAAAGCGAACATAAACCGGTGCTGCCAGAACACGGCATTTGTCTGGGCCTGTGCCAGCCCAGTGCGTGCTGTGATGTGATTGCATGTGTGCAGCACCACACAGCGCTGTACTTATAGGAGCGCCTGCCCCAAACTCTCAATGTTTTCATAGTTTGTAGCCTATATGGTTTATTATTTAGAGCAGCAACAAATAATGTTTTACATTGTATTAAGCTGCAATGTGGAGTTAAAACAACATGTGCCAATAATGCAAAGCAGTCCATCATCCATATTTAATGTGATTACATGAGTAGGCATATTCCACACAGCCTGTTTAACCCAACCCAAACCGTCAAGCAGTAAACATGGCTAAATCCTCTGTTTTGATAGTGTAGCCTGCAGTATGGTGTAGTAGCACATCAGTGCTGCTTTAACGTGCATACATTTGGGTAATATGATCTCTACCCAGGTTATGAGATCATGTCCCTGCAGGGGCAGGTAGATTCATGTATGGATGTAGGCCTCCAGACAGTGAAAAAGTGTATCATGTAACTCTTATGAATTTAATTACCAGCTACAAGATTTCTGCAATGTAAAACAAACACGTACAGTATAAGCCACCATTTGTTATCACTACCATGATTGTACAGCAGTCCGTGATGGCTGTACATCTGACACATTTGTACACTGGACCAAAGTGTTAGTGATTGATGTCATACTGGACGGCCTGACATTATTATTCAGCGACGCTAGATGGCAGCTCCTTACTGTACTATAGATAAATCTCTCCCTTAGTCTCTTCTCAGAATGGGATCGCAATAAAGAAAGTAAGCAGGTAGTTGAATTATGATTATTAATAATCATAATGTCAATAATAATTATAATAAATATATCGCTAGCCTATATGTATTATATAATTCTAACTAACCCTACTATTCGTAAATAATATCCCTAAAATATAAATTTGAGGTTTAGTCAGAAACAAATTGGCATCTTGGTAAATAGTATGTTAGGCAATTTAATTGGTTGCACGTTAATCAGGTGTGTGCTTAAACATTAAATATTTGTCCACAAAGCAATCTCTTTTGTCGTCACCTTATATCTTGCAGAAATGCATCTATCTACTTTATTATGGGTGCTGTCACTGTCTGTCACTTTGACTGACATCTTCCTCCAGAAGCCGGTGTAGTGCGGAATTAGTAGAATGAGTACATATTCATATGCCTCGCTTGAACTGTTTAAACACGCCACTTGAATTTTGATATTATCAAATAAAAAGAATATGCATGAATCTTATTTGCAGAAGCACGTATGAACATTCCACACCTCTCAGGATACAAGTGGGAAAAGATAGCATTTCTGGTGGGACGAGCAGTTTCGGCACAACACCTGCCACACAATGCTCAGCTTTCCAATAACGGGAAAGACGGCGAACGGCGGTGGGGCAAGGGAACAGCTATCCAATGGGATCGCTGCAGGGAGGGAGTTCGTCTAACTTCAGCTTTGTTCTAACTTACTGGGACTGTTCTCAGCAATAGGCTATGAGTAACGCGCTGCACCGTTATTCTACGGGACGTTTGGATAGCCACTGTTTCAGTTCTCTCTGTCTTCCCGCTGCATTCAAACGTTTGGATAAACTTTGTATTCGTGATTCTCCAAACCGGTGCCAGGAGAATTAAACTTTTTGTTTAATTTCTTTCTCAACAAAATGGGATGTGAATTGTTTTGTCTAGACGATGCTTTTTGAGACAGAGGAGCTTAGGTTAAACTTCTATGACAGCCAGCGGACGTGTAGTCTGCAGGATTTAGTTAACACTCCCAAACAGCATCGCGCAGGATAATAAGTGCCCTTTTGGATTCTAAACTAATGTGGAGAGACGCGCTCATGTTCTCGTGATACAATGCATTCGTGAGCAGCAAACTCCGGTGAAGTTGATGCATAGGCATGGACTGTCTAAAAAGGTGGACTGGTTTATTGACCATGGCGCTCAAAGGTAGGGGCTTGGCTCGCTTTCATGTGATTTTATTGTTGTTATGGACACTGTCAAGGTATTCAGCATCCAGCCAAGTTCGACAAGAGTTTCATGTTTTGGAGGAGCAGCCGATCGGTACTTACGTTGGGACTATAGAGACAAAGCCGAGTTTTACATACCGCTTCAGTGAGAACCACCAACTTTTTTCCATCAATGGCACCACAGGGGTCATTTACACGTCTTCTGTGATTGACAGAGAAGTTTTGCAAAGCGATGTAATCAACGTCGTGGTGCTCTCCAGCCAGCCCACGTACCCCACGGAGGTACGCATCGTGGTGATGGATATAAACGACAACTCGCCGGTGTTTCCCGACGCGTCCATTGTGGTGTCGTTTAAAGAGGACGCCAGCAGTGGCCGCCAGGTGATCCTGGACACTGCCACGGACTCGGACATAGGCAGCAACGGCGTGGATCACACCACGTACAGAATAGTGACCGGCAACGAGCAGAGGAAGTTCCGCTTGGATATTACAGTTAACCCGAGTGGAGAGGGGGCGTTCCTGCATCTCGTCTCCGCAGGGGGCCTAGACAGGGAGGTCTCACCCTTCTACCAGCTCCTGATCGAGGTGGAGGACAAAGGCGAGCCCAAGCGGCCCGGGTACCTGCAGGTGAACGTCACCATCCAGGACATAAACGACAACCCCCCGGTGTTCGGCCAGGACCAGTACCAGAGCAGCGTGTTGGAGGACGCCGCCGTCGGCTCCAGCGTCCTGCAGATCACAGCGTCAGATCGGGACGAGGGCGCCAATGGCGACATACGCTACTCCATAGACGAAGGCACACCCTTCCACATCGACCCCCGCGCAGGCACGGTGGTCATCAGGGAGGGCCTGGACTACGAGAGCAAGCGGGAGTACTCGCTCACGATCCACGCGCGGGACGGCGGCGTGCCTTCGCTGTCTGGCAGGGCGGAGGCGACCGTGCGGCTGCTGGACGTCAACGACAACGACCCCGTGGTAAAGTTCCGCTACTTCCCCACCACCTCCAAGTTCGCCTCGGTGGATGAGAACGCCCAGATCGGCACGGTGGTGGCGCTGCTCACCGTGTCAGACGCCGACTCGCCGGCGGCCAACGGCAACATCTCAGTGTCCATCCTGGGTGGCAACGAGCAGCGGCACTTCCAGGTGCACGCGTCGCCTGTGCCCAACCTGAGCCTGATTAAGGTGGCCAGCGTGCTTGACCGCGAGCGCATCTCGTCCTACAATCTCACCGTGTCCGTGTCCGACAACGGCCGCCCCGCCGCACGCTCCTCCTTCGCCAGCCTGGTCATCTTCGTCAACGACATCAACGACCACCCGCCTGTCTTCCAGGAACCGCTGTACCGCGTCGACATCGCCGAGGATGTGCCACGCGGCAGCTATGTCCGCGGCGTCTCTGCAACTGACGGCGACTCGGGGCAGAATGCCAACCTGCGCTACGCCCTGGTGTCTGGCAACGACTTGGGCTGGTTCTCCATCAGCGAGAGCAGTGGCCTTGTCACCAGTGCGGCGCCGCTGGACCGCGAGGTGGCCTCTGAGGTGGTTCTAAACATCAGCGCCAAGGACCAGGGGCTGCAGCCACGGGTGTCATACGCGCGGCTGGTGGTGCGCGTCACTGACGTCAACGACCGCATGCCCACATTCACCCAGGGCACGTATCACACCACCGTGCCGGAGCACAGCCCTGCTGGCACTGAGCTGGCTGTACTGTCCGCCTCCGACGATGACCTGGGCGCCAATGGCACCGTGCGCTTCTCCTTTGACGAGGACACGCCGGCAGACGTGCGCCGTCTGTTTCGACTGGACGCGGCAACGGGCCGGCTGGCGACAGCTGTCGAGTTGGACCGTGAGGAGCGGGCCGCGTACCTGCTGCACGTACGCGCGGCGGATGGCGGCACGCCGCCGCTGCACTCAGCCGGCAGAGTCAACGTCACGCTAGGTGACGTCAACGACAACAGGCCAGTGTTTTACCCCGTGCAGTACTTTGCCAGCGTCAAGGAGAATGAGCCGCCGGGCTCCCTCGTCACCACGGTATCGGCCTCTGACCCAGACCTGGGCGGTAACGGCACGGTGAAGTACCGGATCACCGCCGGCGACGCCACCAGGTTCCACGTCCACAGCAACACGGGCCGCGTCACCACGCTGGTGCCCCTGGACCGCGAGGAGAAAACGGCTCACCAGCTGCAGGTGACAGCCACGGATGGCGGCGGCCTCCGCTCGCACACACCGGCCATCGTCACGGTGACCGTGGTGGACACACAGGACAATCCCCCAGCCTTCAGCCAGGTGGCCTACAGCTTCGTCACATTCGAGAACGTGCCCGTTGGCACGGCGATCGGCACTGTTTCCGCCAGCACACCGGACCTGAACACGAACGTCACGTACCTAATTGCCGCGGGTGATCAGCGGGGCGTTTTCACCGTCGACGCCGCCGGCCGCATTACGGCATCCGGCCCTGTGGACTGCGAGGAGCAGGCCTTCTACCAGCTGACGGTGGTGGCCCGGGGCGGCGAGGTCACGGGCGATGCGCTGGTCAACGTCACGGTGAAGGACCTGAACGACAACGCCCCACACTTCCTGCAGGCGGCAGAGCACGTCAGCGCCGTGGAGAACTGGGCCACTGGCCACCCCGTCTTCCAGGCCAGCGCCTCGGACCCGGACGAGGGCAGCAACGGCGCGGTGGTCTACAACCTCAGGCAGAACCCAGGCGGTCTCTTTCACATCCACGAGAGGCACGGCCTGGTCACGCTGACCGGCCTGCTGGAGGTCACCGCCAGCTTCTACCAGGTGGAGGTGGAGGCGGCGGACATGGGCGTCCCCCAGCGCACCTCCACTCTCGTTCTCACCGTCAGTGTGTACGACGTCAACGACAACACACCTGTGTTCGACCAGCTGTCGTACGAGGTCACCATCCCGGAGTCGGAGCCTGTCAACAGCCGCTTTTTCAGGGTGCGGGCCACCGACAGGGACTCGGGCGTGAACGGCAAGATCGTGTACGATGTCGGCGGTGGCAACGCGGGCGAAGTCTTCGGCGTTTTCCCGGACGGGCAGCTGTACATCAAGGCAGAGCTGGACAGGGAGGTGCAGGACAGGTACGACCTGGTCCTGGTGGCCACAGACCGAGCTGTGGAGCCCCTGAGCGCCGCCGTCAACGTCACGGTGGTCGTAGACGACGTCAACGACAACCGACCGCTCTTCAACAGCACCAACTACGTCTTCCGCTTGGAGGAGGAGCAGGTGCGCGGGGCACTCATTGGCCGCGTCTTCGCCGAGGACAGAGACCTGGGGCCGAACGGCGAGGTCCGGTACGCGCTGGAACCTCCGCAGCCCGACATAGAGCTGAACACCATCACGGGTCAGCTGACTAGCGTCACGCAGCTGGACCGCGAGGTCCTCGTGAGGCAGCGCGGCGCAGCTGTGTTCAGCTTCACCGTTGTGTCGACGGACAGGGGCCTCCCCCGGCCGCTCAGCGACCAGGCTAAGGTGCAGGTGTACGTCCAGGACGTCAACGACAACCCGCCCAAGTTCACCAGAGACACCTACCAGGCCTCCATCTCTGAGTCGGCCCAGAACATGACCCAGCTTCTGCGGGTGTCCGCATCTGACGTGGATGAGGACAGGAACGGTCTTGTTCATTACCACGTGAGCGAGGGGAATGAGGAGGGGCAGTTCGCCATCGACGGCGGCACCGGTCAGGTGACCCTGGTGGGGCTGCTTGACCACGAGTCCACTTCGTCCTACTTGCTGAAGCTCGTGGCGGTGGACGGTGGCAGCGTGCCGCTATCGTCCTCGTGCACGCTCAGCATCCGTGTCATGGACGAGAACGACAACTCCCCCACCTTCCCCGAAGCCTCCATGAGTGTGGATGTGATGGAGAACATGCGTGTGGGCGAGCTGGTGGGCTCCGTGACGGCCACGGACGCGGATGCCGGGCAGAACGCCGACATCGCCTACAGCATGACGGCCACAAACAACCACGGCACGTTCAGCATCAGCCCCAACACCGGCAGCATCTTCCTGGTGAAGAAGCTGGATTACGAGACACAGGCTTTCTACCGGCTCAACGTGACGGCACGGGACCACGGGAGACCCCCCCGCTCCTCCTCCATCCCCGTGGTCATTCACGTCAGGGACTTCAACGACAACGCCCCCGTCTTCACCCCGGGGGACATCTTCAAATCCATCCCGGAGAACATCCCCGTCTCGACCTCGGTCATTACGATAGAGGCTCACGACACAGACGCAGACATCAACGGCCAGCTGGAGTACTCCATCGTGCGACAGATCCCTCGAGGAGGTCATTTCACCATCGACCCCGACACCGGGCTCATTCACACCAGCAGGGAGATTGACAGGGAGTTCTCCAACCTGTTCGAGTTGACGGTCAAGGCCACGGACCGGGCTGTGCCAGCGGAATTCCGCCGCTCCGCCCTGAAGAACGTCACCATATGGGTGACGGACCAGAACGACAACTCGCCCGCCTTCATTTCCCAGGACGCCCTTGTGGCGGAGCCCAATGTGGTGGTGGGTTCCATCCTTGCCACCGTGCTGGCGGTCGACCCCGACGACGGGCCGAACGGCGAGGTCGAGTATGAGCTGCTGCGCGGCGATGCCGACGCCTTCTCGGTGGACCGCTACAGTGGCGACATCCGGCTGGCCTCGCCGCTAGGGCCGTCGCGGCTCACGTATGCGCTGACGATTGCCGCAGGCGACCGAGGGGCCGCGCGCCACAGTGCGACCAGTGAACTGACCATCATCCTGCAGGGGCCAGACGGGCCTGTGTTCTCCCAGCCCAAGTACATCGCCGCGCTGCGGGAGGGCCAGCCGCCCGGCACCAGCGTTGTCGCGCTGGCAGCCGCCAGCCCCCGGGGCTCAGGCGCCCGCGTCGAGTTCTTCATCGTGGCGGTGCGCCCCGGAGGAGGAGGAGGAGGAGGAGGGGGAGGAGGAGGGGGCGGGGCCGCCGGACGCCTGTTTACCATCGGCCGGCGCACGGGCGTCATCCAGACCGCCGTGGAGCTGGACCGTGAGCGAGGCGCAGCCCTCTACACACTGGACGTGTATGCCGTGGAGGTGGATGCTGGGCAGCCGCACACGCAGCGTGCCGAGGTGAGTCATGTTCCTTACTGTATTCTGCTGCTGAGGGGACTTTACTGTATTCTGCTGCTGAGGGGACTTTACTGTATTCTGCTGCTGAGGTGACGTTACTGTTTTTTGCAGTGGGTGTTTTTAGTCTTTACTGTATTCTGCTGCTGAGGTGACATTACTGTATTCTGCTGCTGAGGTGTCTTTACTGTATTCTGCAGCCTAGGGGACTTTACTGTATTCTGCTGCTGAGGTGACTTTACTGTATTCTACTGAGGTGACTACTGTATTCTGCTGCTCAGGTGACGTTACTGTATTCTGCAGAGGTGTCTTTAGTCTTTACTGTATTCTGCTGCTGAGGTGACGTTACTGTTTTTTGCAGTGGGTGTTTTTAGTCTTTACTGTATTCTGCTGCTGAGGTGACATTACTGTATTCTGCTGAGATGTCTTTACTGTATTCTGCTTCAGGTGTAAATGTATTCTGCTGCTGCAGGTGTCTTTACTGTACTTTACTGGAGGTTCCTCCTTTACTGTACTCCATAGACGATATTGTAGATGCTGCAAAGACTCTCTTGTGTTTTAGCCTCTGGTTAGTTGTGGGTCTGTGGCAGGTGTGACCTCTGACCTCTGGCATCTGTTGTACTGTAGATATTTGGAGGGGAAAAGTGATGTGAAGAGAATTTTTTTATAATGTAGCAGGCAAAAGCAGATCTGCCTGTTGCATTTTGTTTGCTGTTTATTAATATATTCTTTTTGCTGTCATATTGTTATTATTGTATACTATTATAATATGTTATTATATATTAGTTATGTAAGATAGTAATTTATGAATAAGTTTGCTCTGTGGAGTGTGATCTGTTAAGGCCTGCCTTATGACCAGGGACATTGAAGAGAAGGGAAGCTTGTGAGATTGTTTCCCAGCGCAGGTATTCACTACTGAGGCCAGTATCACGTTAAGCCTTTTAGCCGTAGGCTGCTGGAAAGCGAGGGGTGGTCTCTGCGGGTTGGGGCAGCTTTTATGCATGGCCACGCCTTCACAAGCAATAAGTGAGCATAAAAATTGGGTGACCTCTTAAGTCTTTGTTTAAAAAGACATGGCAGGCAGGGGGAGATGGCATGGCAGGCAGGGGGAGATGGCATGGCAGGCAGGGGGAGAGGGGAAACCTAAGCTGTCCTCTGATGCACCAGGCGTTCCCCGGGGATGGAGCTAACTTGTGTGAAGGAGCAACGCAGGAACACGAACCCCAGTTGTGTGTCTAAGGCCTAGTCACTCTGCAAATTAAAAACAAAACAAAAAAGAGTTTTGGAACTTTCAGCCAGGACGTAAATGCCATGTTATTATACAGACTTTATGATATATGCATATAAATTGAAGTTTTCAGGGGAATTCAACAACATTTTCACTGGTGTGTCCCCTAACAAATGTGTTATTGTCTGTCTTCAAAGAAAACAAATTCTGTGTATATACTATAGGTGAAATTTTTTGGGAAATGAATTAAAAGATTCAGATTTCTAGCATGCTATTGGCAGTTATGGATGCAAATGAAAATATTGAAAGTGAAATTCAGCACTGCAATCAGTTATTTAAGAGAAACTCAAATACCACTAAAATTTTGGCATGTTTGGGCAAATTCCTCTGAGCTAAGTTCAGCTCAAAGGTTTGGCCAAATGGGTGTATCAGATGTTCGTCTTGGTCTGCCTGTGATGTGATCTGCTTCCCTCCAGGCGCTGCCCTGGCCTAATGAGAGCAATATAGAGCTCCTTTTCTAAACCTTATCCTCTAGTTGGGTTTCATGCTAAGCCTGAACTTTCTCACCCCTCTAAGGGATGAATGTCTTTACCATGCCCGTGCGTAAACTGTTGCTGTATGTCACATAATAAGTGTGGGATCATATTGCCTTTTCCATTGGGAATTCACATCACTGCGACGGGCATGCACTTGGCATATTTCTTTCTTTACCTGCCTGTAAAAGTAGATCTCTTCACATGGTCACCCATCCCTCAGAATGAGGCACAGCTGTGTAGATGTACACTGAAGCCTGCTGACGCTAATGTTGTTTCAGCGCCATGTATATACACAGCTACCCGGTAGCAACTGAAGGATTGCTTTCACCCCCTATGACCTTTGTCTTTCCATTCTTCATATTGACTGGATGAATAGTGCAAGTTGGAAGATGCTTTGGTTGGTCTGTTTATTTTATTGGGCCTCCCCCAGCACCTTGGGGCATGTGATTGTCAGCGGTTGTGGATTAGATTCCTCCTGCTGGTATGTTGAGCTAACAGCACATCTGGGTCATATCGTGAATTCCCGTAACGCTGGGTTTGTTTGTTTTGGCCTGCTGGAGGCACCAGATGAGCGGGGCTTGTGCCACATGTGACAGTGCAGGCGCGCCAGAACAGAAACCCCAGAGCTAGCTAGCTAGTCATTCAGCAGATGTCATTAATATTCACGCGTCCCTAGAATGAGCTAGCCTACATGGCATGGATAAGTGCATAGCAGGCTAAGTTATGGTTTGGGAGAATCTATATTTTCCAGGCTCCTATACTGAGCATTTCTGAACTTTCTCTCCAAACCTCACAATATTGCTGTGATTGTTTTCTTTAACTTATTGTAAGCGAAGAAACTCAGTCTTCTTTCCTTCCCCAAAACGAGCATTGTTCTCCTATTCTCTATAAACACAGTGTAGTGCGGGGCAGCATGTGATGGGTGACTGGAGATAAAATGCTTGGCCACAGTTTGGGAGGCTTTTGTTATTTCTGGTCTGTGCCAACGGCCGTCACTCAGTGACAGAGGGCATGGGAGCTTCTGTACAGTTTCCTCTCTAACAGCAGGCCGGGAAAGGCTGCCATGTTGATAGGAGAGCTAGTTGGAGCTACCTAAGTCTGCTATAGGTCATTCTGCTGGTTGATACTTGATCTTGATCAAAACGGAAACACCCCTCCCTTTAATTAATAACACAGGGTGCTCACTCAGACGCTCCGAAAAAAGTAGCTTACTGTACTTTTACTTCGTCTGCATCTGTTCGCTGACTGGTATGTTGAGGATTAGATGGACCAGTAGATGATCTCACCATCACCTAGATGATGTTCTGTGCTCTTGTAGCCATGGTCACCCATGCCTGGTCAATAGCCTATCAGGAAACATAATGTAGTGCACCTAATCAATTGGAAGGGATCGCAGGCCAGTACCAAGGTAAAGAATGGTGGTATAACAAATGCATTGTGGTTGGTGGGCATGTTAATTGTATTCGTGAATTACACAATGACGGCTATTCGTTGCAATTATGATTATTATGAAATATAATGCTTCTTACAGTTGTAATGTTGTTCAGATGTGGTTGGTTCTGACTTCATTCCTTGGGAAAGCAGCGGTAAGTGTGTGCGTCTACATGTTGCTAGCCGAGCATCATTCTAACAGCTCTCCCATAACCAAAGCTGTAAATAGGACAGCCGCACGGCTTTAACTGGTCATCTGCAGGCCCCAGAGGAGCCGTATATGTCAGCCTGTCCTGGTAGGTGGTCTGTTGGGTTGGGTGAGCCCTCCCGTCACGGGGGAGAGGGTCTCCCATGGCCTGACCTTCACAGTCACTATGAACCTGTTTCACGCGCATGCTGACACACATACACAGACACATGGGTAGGCTACCATCACAGCATGCTAACTGCTAAGCTATGTGGGCTGATGTGTTTCTAATGCACAAATGCACTGAGGCATGCTGAAGGGACGGGCTAGCTCACTGTGTGGTAGTAATGCTATATGCTAGCTCACTGTGTGGTAGTGATGCTATATGCTAACTCACTGTGTTGTAATGCTATATGCTAACTCACTGTGTTGTGATGCTATATGCTAGCTCACTGTGTTGTAATGCTATATGCTAACTCACTGTGTTGTGATGCTATATGCTA
>JAODVN010193344.1:0-19307 GCA_025434125.1 Chologaster cornuta
GGGAGACATCTAAAACATGCAGGGCAGCGGCCCTCCAGGACCAGGGTTGGGGACCCCTGCTCAAAAGCCAAATTTGAACCTGCATTGCCAAGGCTAGTGTGGTGCGGTCTGCACCACTTTGCTTTCACACTTTGTGACAATTTGGTTTTGACAATATCTGGACCAATCGGCATCCAGAGTGGTTGAGCACCTATCTGCCACTGGTTACACACGCTAGCTCACTGGTGGTGCCGGCTTCAGGGACATTTGTCCCTTGGCCCGTCATGCATATTGTGTGTTTCCCATCTCCCTATCAGCACCACCTGAAGAAGCTCGAGAGCCGGCGTTTGGACTTCGACTATAAAAAGAAGCGTCATGGGAAGATCCCAGAAGATGAGCTCAGGCAGTCCTTGGACAAGTTCTACGAGTCCAAGGAGATGGCAGAGGGCGCCATGCACAACTTGCTAGAAACCGACGTGAGTAGGCAATAATAAAGGGCCTATGCTAAAGGGGGACACAGAAAACACTCCTGAAACATAAGCTGCAGGCCTTACTGTGTGGTCAGTTGTACATAGGATGGACTACATGCTTGGAGTTGCTGCTGTGGTTACTGATACCAGTGGCTAAGTATGGTGCAGTTTAAAAGCCTCAGAGCACACTTATTGACAAACATGTGGCCTGGGACATGTGTTACACAAATGATGATTATTTTTGTTCTGTGGATAATCTGTTATGGTTATTGCTAGTATTACAGTATGGTCATGTAATTACAAGCACAGGCCACTTGCAGCTAACAGCATTTAGCTGCTGAGTCAGATGGGTAGTACTGCCTTGGAAGGCAGGTAATATTTCTTGTTTGATCTACACAGTGACTTGCTCTTTTAATAAGCTAGCCTGACCTGTTCTGTTGGGTTCTTTCTTATCCTTAACCTATTTCTATTGCTTAACCTAATTTCACAATTCTCAGCTTACGCGTCTGGTATGTTGTCACTGTAGACAATGCTACTCTGAGAATGCTGCAAGTCTGCAGCCATTGTGAAATACCAATTAGCATAATTGAAGAAGGTATCAATGGATGCTGCTGCTGCTGTGGAAGTGGAAGATTGCCTTTATTTCTTTCTTCTTGGTGTCCTTCCAGTACAAGTACTGTGTTCTGTGTGTAGGTGGAGCAGGTGTGCCAGCTGTCCTCTCTGGTGGAGTCCCAGCTGCAGTACCACAAGCAGGCTGCACAGATCCTGGAGGAGCTGTTTGAAAAGCTCCAAGAACGGTCAGAGGAGCGCACTACCCTGTCTGCTGACAAATGCATGTGATTAGGGACGACCTACTGCTAATATCTGCTCACCGAATGGCTCTTAGTTTAGACTGTTACGGTGCAGGATGGTCTAGTAGTCGGGGTGGTTGACGCTAAGCTTAAAGGCTGTGGGTTTGATCATGTCCGACCAACCTGTACGCACATTTGAGATTAATAACCTCCTTCTTGCTAGTTTAATTGTATAGCTAGTACTAGTATAGCTGCTAAATGACCTAATTGTAATTGTTATCAAGGACTTCCTTCTCTGTCCTGTGAATGCAGGATGAGCAAAGCCCAGTCTCGACCAAGACGTGAATACGCTCCCAAACCCAAACCCTCTTTTGACTACGGAGACGAACAGTCGAACGGCGCAGACTCACCCGGGGCGACGAGCCCTTCATCATTCTCTGCCGGTAAAACCCTTTTAGAGAGAGATAGAGAGCTCTCTTGTATCCATGTTTTCACAATTTACAGTGTGTTTACAATGTTCACAAGTTCTGACATTGTTTCTTGTGACCTAACTAGTTGTAGAACAGGCCTGTCCAGGTCTGCCGTCCCAAAGACCCTCCATCAAGAACAGACGCCGTGAGTGTGGTGCTTGCACAACTCCCTCTGCAGGAACAAAGGGGAAGATCACATGTGCCATATATATACATCTGTTCTTTTTTAAAGGGACAGTACTTGATTGTGAAGTAGAACACTTGGAGCCAGACAGCTCTTTTCCAGTTTGCTGTTCTGGGCAGTGGGCACTACAGTGCAATCAACAAGTGTCCATTTTAAGTGTTTCAATAACCTTATTAATTGGTGTGCGTGTGTTGGGTTCACTAATATTTTTGTTTCTGCCTTCCACCTCTCAGTTTGTGACACGGATACATTCAGTATTTAGCCATGAAGGGCTTGGCATGAAGCTGTTGATGCCAAGCTCGTCATGGCAACGCGGCCACGCTAATCGGCACCCTCATTGAAGGTTTATTGTGTAAACACAGACTTTTGAATTTGTGCTCCTCTTGTTTGCTGAATCATGTCCTTGTCATACAGACTTCTGAGCCTCAAGATTTACAATAGAGCTGGAAAATCTGACTAACAATGTCATTTGTTATGTATTTGATGGGGTTTTGTCAATACACGAAAACTGGAATTTATATGAATTTAAAATCACTAATCCAAACAATTCCCAATTTTGATCTGGAATGCCTTCTCTTAATATTAAATGTAATTGTTATTTGCAAGAGAGAGAAGATAATATGATCCATGCTTTAAAATCTTGAGTTTCAGAAAAGCTTCCACAATCATAATTGCTGTCCACTAACTCATAACCCTATCCTGTTTGAACAAGACCGAGGCTCTGGACTAATTCAGAACACTGATGTCCTGCTGGAAATCATCGTTGGAGCACTTCTACTAAACCTGCTGAGAGAGAACATGCTAATCACGTTTAAGGGCATTTCCAACGATACATGACCTACATCTCTTTTTCTCTCTCTCTCCCCCTCCAGGAGAGCCATGCTGTAAGGCTTTGTATGACTTTGAGCCAGAGAACGAAGGAGAGCTGGGCTTCCATGAAGGTGACATTATCACCTTGATCACTCGCATTGACGAGAACTGGTACCAGGGCTCTCTTCACGGCCAAACTGGTTTCTTCCCAAACAACTACGTAGAAGTGATGGTGCCTCTTCAATAGTGGATAAGAAATAATGGGGGTTCGGTGGGAAGGGGGGGGTAATGTTCATTTTGTAGTTCTGGCTGAGAACTAGCTCATGGTACATAGTCCGTATTAGGGAGCCGAAGTACCGCATCCACTTCAGCCTAGCCTCTGTTCACCCAGGCTATGGTTTTCTGTGCAGACCTTTATGATTCATATTCTAGGCTATATAGGTCTCCACTATTGTTATTGGGCTATACAATTTGAACACCTCCTTTTTTAACATAGTTTCAAGCTTGATTGTCTTCTAGCCTTTTCTAGCAACATTTCCCATGAGTATTTGGTCATAGTGGGACGGGTGGGGGTGTCAGTTGGCATGGTGTCATGGTTTTCCCCAGACTGCCCCCGTTTACAAAGAACTAGTGTTCATTTTAAAACTGCTAAAACTTTATCAAACATACAATTTCCACAATTTTCTTTTTATAAATACATACTAGTACAACTATATTGTTTTTGTTATGGGAGATTTTGAATGCAGGTTAAAAAACAGAACAAAAACTATTTCACTTCGGCTCCCTAATAGGAATAATAATACAATTGAAATGGAAGGTAGAGTTAATGGTAAATTTATTTGGTGAAAGAATAGACAAGTCTATATTAGGTCTTTATGCACCTGTGCACTTTCTACACTACACCTCTTGCCTAAGATAAAATGGAGAGCTTCTTATACAGTACCCTTGAACACAAATGTGCAAACACTTTATAATGCCTTTGCTGACTTGATGCCTATACACTATAGGATGACAAGCCTATATTGTTAATTTGATTGCAAATTGTTCATCTCGGTACAACACACAAATGTAATGTGAGTTTGCTTGCACATCTCTTCGTAACGTAATATTGGATTAGTTGGAGCTAATCTGGAGGATTTTCTTCTCATTGATTACACTCTGCTCCTCTGCTGCCATCTAGTGGTTACTGGTAAAAACGAATTCGGGTTTTCTGGCTTTGTGCGGTAGCTACATTGTATTACAATGTTTCCACTGTCTTTATAAGCCTTTGTCGTCCATTATAGCGGGTTCTTTGTTTGTCTCGCAATGTCCTAGTTAGAAATTTCGTATTATTTCCTTATTTTTAAATCTTTAAAAACAATGTAATCCTCTTGTATCATCTGCTGTTAACAGTAAATGTCTATGTTGATTAGGAATACTTTAGAACAGCTTCACATATATGTATGTGTGTTTGCACTCACTGCACAGTTAACTGACAAACAATTAAGCACAACATTCCACTACACTTTATTATATGAGGTTGTGCTGCATTTGTTCCCCTTATTCTCAGTCTGTGATTTGACATTTTAAAACTATTGTTTACATGTTCTGTCTGGGTAGCAGAGCCTTAAACAATTTAAATGGACTTTCAATCCTCACCAAATCACCATCATCTGGTTGTCTGTTATGCTTAATCCATGGGAAACGAAGCCCTGAGTTTCCCAGACTTAAGACGCCTTTAACTGATACTGCTGGCGGTGTCGCCGAAGAATGTTTGTGGGTTTTTACCCAAATGTTTACAGACCATCTTTCTCTGGGAGCACCATCCCCAATATGCTGTTTAGCTTGTTAAAGATCAGTGCTCAATTCCCTTTTCCCACAATCATTTGGATCTTGAAAATGCTCAGAAGTATAGGGTGCATGTCAGCTTGTATACATTGTATGGAACACATGTAAGACAATACTTGTTTCCTTTAAAACATCCCTAGAACCCCTCCTTTGTGCCCCAGCTCACTGTTACTTCAGAAGTGTGTCACACTATGCGTTCTGTGTGTTCTCTTGAGTTTCAGACGTTTGTAATGCTGGGCTTGATCGCGAGGGGAATTCCATGCACAAATTGAGGCGCATCCTTTTATGATCAGACAGAATCTGCTGTCGCTATGCCTTTGTGTAGTGGCCCTTAGTAACGGCCTCTGGTGTCAGTTCCTTCTGAACCTATTACAAGGGGGGAATCTAAATTGTGAAGATTGCCACTGTTCACATAAACACCAGCTTTCTCCTGTCATGATCCCATTATCAGACCGCCTCCTTCCTGGCTGGCCCATCCCCTCTCTACTTCCCCTGGAAGTGGAACAGACAGCTCTTTTCAGTAGGAACAGGCATACAGCAGTGGATTATTTACCACCCCCACCCAAAGAACGAGTATTCACCACCTGCTCCTGTACCCCAAGCCCCAAATCTAAATTCTTCTGCCTACCCCCTGCTTCTTTCTCTATATCTTCTTAGGGTTTTCTTCATGAAATATATACTCCTGTAATATTTGATTTGCATGTCTGTGTATAATGTGTGTATATTAGCTGTGCTATACAAGATGTGATCAGGTGTGGGTCCAGGTGTTGGCTAACATGGCTCATTAGACTAAAGCTAAGGCCCAGTGTTTGGATGGTGCAGGGGGCTCAGGTTGGACTACGGCATGCCTCATGTAACATTAATGGCGAGTGATGTCACGTATACAAAGGGCTAAGATCAATCTCTGTGTGCGGCTGTCACAGCGGGAACGCTTACTCTAATGCTGCAGCTGACATTTATTTAGCATTCATTTTCACATAATGATCTGCACCGGGTTGTATCATGAAAACCGACATGTCGGATCCATTTTTATATTATGAAATTATATTTGTCTTAAACTCGTATTTTATTATGTTGACTAAATGGAATTCTCAGTGTAAAAATGTCCACTATATATATATGCATGTGTTCTTGAGAATATCAATATTTTTGTAAATGTGACAGTTTGAGTATAAGCAAGAATACCCTCATTATCATAGGGTCTATTATGTATAATATGCAATGTATTGTATATTTTTGTTAATGTAAAGCAGGAATGTATTCTTTAGTTATGTAAAATAAAGACAATTGTGCTATTGAAAATGTACAACTTGTTTAATTGTACTATTATTAATGCAGTACACAGGTGTAAAATATCGTAAACACATTACTTATGATTGTATTAAATCCATGTAGGCTAATATGACTCACTTAGTGCTTTATATATTTACAAATATCAGACATTTTTTAATGTTTAGCTGGTCATCATTTTACTAGTTACGCACCATCTTACACCACCCACCCAATTTGTTTTGTGTGAACACTGCTTCTCTGAGACAGACAGGGACGGCAACATCAACCAGCTGTTGGATTATTTCCATGCCTACAGTATCTCATAGGGAAAGGCGTGTCACTCGCGGAATTACTTAGATCCCCTTTGTCCTCGGTCGCTGCCCAGCCAGAGACACTGATGGCGGCTGCACCCGTCAAGCAGCGCTCGGGGCCAGGAGGACAACGGGCTCTGCTCCCACCCTGCTACTATGAAGGATACCTGGAGAAACGCGGGCCGAAAGAAAAGGTAGGCTTATCTAGTGCAGATGAAGTGCCATGTTGTTTTAGTGCATACAGGGTTAGCGATTGTCAGCGTGTGTAGTATAGACTGGAATACAACTAACACCGGTTATCCACTTCATCCTCATTTCATAGCCAATAAATCTGTCAACTTCCTTTCAGTGGCCGACAGGGTGAGGCAAAACAGTCTGCTAAATCGTGCCGATCTGGACGTAAGGGGTTTCACAAATGTTTTTCCCGGAAAAGCAACGGTTACTCAATTTATGAGTCATATGGTCAAAACGTGCGCGTTATTTCAAAGAGAGCCTTAACGGTTATAATTGCAGCCTGTGCTATTAGTCTTTCTTAATAGAAATGCTAATAATGAAATGCAGTAGTTTGTTTTCATTCAGTTATATATAATGTAAAACGATGTATTTATCTCAAGATTAAAAAGTCAAAATACCGCAACGATCAGATAGCATGTTATTACGGAGTGTTGTCTGTATCCTGTATCTTATCCAATGTAGTAATACGGAGGGGGGGGGGTATCTCCCCCATCTCTCAGTAGGCCAATTTAATTAGACTACACACACACACACAGATTGGGTCCAATTTATTGCAGAGGTCTACTGTCACAGATTGACAGCATCTGAGGCTCGGTTCTCTTAATGCGTCACATTAAGGGGCGGGGCCGGGGGGGTGGGTAGGGGCAGCCAGGGAAATGAATACATTGTGCATGCGTTACTGTATACAGGACACCATCACAGCACTAACATCAATGTTGACTTTGTGACAGTATTCATCAATAATGTTTTACTGCAGGCATCCAGGCGGCTCTGGACCTGTCTGTGTGGGAACGCGCTGTTTTTCTTCAATAATGCTAAGGACACTAATGTGAGTTTTACGGTCGTCCTGAGTTTTACGCTCATAACTCCTGCGGTGTTGTGGCGTTTTCTTACAGAAACATACTGTGTGTGTGTGTGTGTGCGCACATATTTCAGTACGTAGAGAAGCTGGACCTCAGCGGTTTCGTGTCTTTAAAGGACGACTGCAGCCGAGATAGGAACCTGGAAGCTGCCAGATTAATCCTACGCATGAAGGACGGAGAGACCAAGCTGACCGTAATGCCAGATTCACACGTTGCTCCTGCACACACGCGCGCACACACACACAGAGAATACATGCTCGCTACTGTTTGTCTTTCAGGCACCCAACCTGGAATGCAGGGAGCTGTGGAAAGGCTTCCTGCTCTCCGTAATAGACGTAAGCGGCATCTTTCCCTCCCCCGCCCGCCTGATCCAACTCCTCCCCTCCTAATCATCATCTTCTTCTGCGTGTCTCCAGCTGTGCTGCAGCGCTGCCATAACAACATGTGTGTGTGTGTGTGTGTGTTTGCAGCTCAACGTCCCCGTGTGTCTGACGCTGCTGCCCGGCCAGCTGCAGATGCTGCGTGAGGTGGTGGACAAGGAGCGCTGCAGGAGGAGGGCCCGTGGGCCCACACGCGCCCCCCCCTCGCCCCTCTCTGTGCCACTGGTGGGAGAGATCCCCCCGTGAGTCCCGCACACACTCCGGTAAACACCCACATCTCAAGGTGCTTCACTGGTGTCAATAAGGTGTGTGTGTGCACGCGTGGGCGTGGGCAGGTGTTTCAGACCCGTGTCCCGCACAGAGGCAGAGGTCCTGCTAGAGCGACATCCAGACTGTGGCAACATGTTGCTACGGCCAGGCAGGGATGGAAGTTCCCTGGCTGTGACTACACGACAAGACCTTAATGGGTAAACGCAGCGTACCCTCCTCTGCTGGGTATAGGGCATTCTGCACACGGCACCTGTGCACTTGTGTTGTGACTCTCTGTGTGTGTTTCCCCACTCAGGTCTGTCTTCAGGCACTACAGGGTGACCCAGAGGGAGCAGGGGGGATATGTCATAGATGTGGAAAACCCAGTAAGCAAATCTCCTCTAGGGTATAATGCTGCAGAGTAGGGCTGGGCGATATACCGGTGTATACATATACGGTATATATTCAAAAAATATATAAGATGATAGACAATATAGTTGATATCGATATAGTTATATTATGCGTTTATTCATAACTTTTTTGATTTGTTCGTCTCTCCCTCCATGCCTGCACTTGAGGAGTTGAGTCAGGAGCGAGTGACCACCAGAGAAAGCTCACGTCAATTAATGTAAAAAAATGTAAAATGACACACTTCCATCGGGTTTCCTGTTTTTTTTTTTCTCTTTGCCTGAAGGATTTAGCCCACTTTATCGAAAATACCGATATATATCGTGTATCGGTATTCAACCTACATATATCGGGATATTATTTTTGGTCCATATCGCCCAGCCTTACTGCAGAGGATTGTATACTTTGGTTTCAGGTACAAAACTTGCTCGGCATCTTTTCCAATCATCACAGTTGGATAGTGTATTTACGTTATGTGTGTTATTAGAATTAGTATTTTCTCTGCTCTGCACCCTGCGGCCGTTAAATACACATAGCACTTTAAAATAACCCGTAAGGTTGACGTATTTACTGAATAGCTCTCTAAAGCTTCTGCTGTCGTGTTTATAGATCCCCTGTGCCACGCTTCACGAGGTCATAGATGCACTGGTGGAGAAGACTGCAGGGACGCTATTGCCTTTTCTGTTGGAGGAGCCGTACGAGGAAAATATCAGTGAGGCGTGATTACTGCACTATACTCTATTAACCTCTACACGTTGTCTTCCAAGAGCTAACCTGTCTCATTTGGATAAATGGACAAACTCTCCGTGTTGTCACCAATAGCTTTTATTAAGAACTGATTTAAACACCACACTGTGCTCGCACTGGCCGTCACCCCCAATGAATTAAAATGGGATACATGTGTGGCTAATATATTTTGACTTATGACTAAATAATAAAATAAATATTCACCCCAGTACAGTTGATATGAATGGGGAGGCTAGTTAAGAGACCAAAACCGTTTTTTGAACAAGGCTGTAAACATGATTATTTTTGCTGTAAAGTCAGACATTTTAATATTGGAGGCTATGAGGATTGCAATCAGCCTTAAGTTTTATTTTATTTATTTTAACTTTATTGTACTAGGCAAATCAATTGTGGCCAAAAGTGGCCAGTCGATGAACTGCAGGGTTTGGCACTTCACGTTGTATTATGAATTTCTCAGCACCGGAGGTTCACGCTTATCGAATATGAGTATGGCCAGTAATCTGTAAGGCTGTTTTTGTATTTCATTTCCAGCATATGTTTCTGCAAATGACGAGAATGGAGAGAGAATTCTCCACACTGCGCCGTCCAGCCCACTGCCAAAAGCCCCTGCGCTGCCCCCGAAACAAGGTATCTCCCCAACGCAAACACACACCACCTGGAAACCCAGCTTGCTGGTAGATGCCAGCTATGTATAGCTTCTCTCTGCCTGCAAAACAGGCTTGCATTGGTCGTTATTCAAGGGTTTGACGCAGAGGCTGACTTCCACGATTGGCTACTAACCAGGATTGTGAGTCCAAACAAATGGCAATCTTGGTATTTCATTGGCGACATCCGCCTACAGCCAGGGACACTAGGGGAAAATACAAATCTGCTTGTGATGTAACAGCCAAATGTTTGACTGGAATTTTAATGGTAGCTCTTCTGCAGCCAGTGGGAAACCAGTAGCTAGCACTGGGCTGCTACCGGGGTTAAAAGGGACACTATCAATACTTACAAGTGGTTTATTCTGCTGCAGATCGCTGGAGCAGCAAACCCCTGTCCAGGTCCCCTCTCCCTGACAGACGTATCCTGACCTTCTCAGTACCATCCTCCCCCACCAACCCAATGAGACGACTTGTACTCTCTCCTTCTCCACTTGCACAGAGTGAGTGGCCGGCTGGTGCCTCAGCCTGCCATTGCATTGTGACAGCTGTGCTCCGTTCATTTAAAGTGTGTTTTGCTCTATGCCTCAACAGCACTCAACGAGGAACTCAAAATGAAGCTAGAAAAGAGACGAGCCAGTCAGGAGTGACAGCATCCAGTATGGAGCAACTTTCTGAGAGCTCAGCCAATGCTCTGTGCCAAGCTACTTAACACATACGTAGCTGCAGCTGTATTCATCCTGTGCCTTTCCTATTGGACTAGAAGGATTGCCACCACCTTAGCAGGATGCCCTGGCGTGTGTTCTTATAGTTGTGAGGTCGGTAAGTTAGTGCTGTTATCGCACACTGAGCAACTTTTAGAGCGGTGGTTGGTGACATCTATATTGGATTTGTGTAACATCTCACAAAGTGCTATCTGCTTGAACAATGTCCAGCTGCATAAAACAAATGACACACCGTCTCAGAACTGTCATTGCTTTCACAAAGAATCCGTTTGATTTAATTAATCTTGAATATTCAACCAATAGGACTGACAGCTAAACGTCTAAAGTAGAAGCAAAGATGAATTATGGACCAACCACTGAACTTGTGGTCTGAAACCAGCTATGTTACTGCTGCAACACTGTTAGGCAGAGCAAATCTTCATTCACCTCATTAAGGTTGAAATATTTCAATACGTAGGGAATGTTTTTATGGCTTACCTGCAATGTGCACAATACCTTGCTGAAATAATGATGCTGATCTGAGAATCCTAAATATTCCTAAATCTATTTGGTTTACTAATGCTGCTGTAGCCTGAACATAATGTACGTCAACTTTCATATTTACTGATATTGTTAGTGCTGATAAACCTGTGGCTGCTGTTATTGTGCACTTGTAAAAGGTGCTAGGACAACATTTGGACACCCTTAGAAGCTGTAGGTAGTGTTCTGAGTGCCATCTGTCTGTTATTTATAAGTTTACAAATAGGATCATGAGAAAATCCAGATCATTTCCTGTATTTATTTGCAAAGGTGCACAACTCCAGTACAAATTATGTATGTCCATTTAAGGAGCTGAAAGCCTAACAATGTGAAACAAAATTCCTGGCTGTGTGGGCCTGTTTCCAAATGCTCTGTTCTCACTTCCTAATACAGGTATGTACTGTATGTGGAATAATGTTATCACCAAAAATAAAGTAGGCTATACTTCATTATTACCTTGAACTGACCACTTGATGATGATTAATGGCTTGCATTCTGCCAGTCTTTTAAATATTTGTAAATATTTGCCTATACATTATGTTTAAGTTCACGATTATTGTCAAATAGTGTTATTTGTTACATATTGAGGTTATTAAATTCCATTTTGCATGGATGTTGGTATTTGTATTTTTCTGTATCAAGAGTCTACATTGTTAATCTTTATTAATAATATCTCAAGTGACTGATTGTAGAACAGACAATAAAGATGGAATTATGTCTTTAATCAATATTTGCAGGTGAACTTATTGAATTTATCTCTGGTAGTGCCTATCAGCAAAATAAAATAGAGGGGTAGGGTGTAAGTGGTTGCCATTGAGTAATGTTTATGATAACCTCGCAAACTTGCGTTTAATTTCGCATTGATATTCAGTCTGGAAAGCATAGGAAGCATTTTGAATCTGTCCGAGTAGCAAGGGAACTTTCCAATCAGCGTGGTGTGGATAGCTATTAAGGGGCGTGGTTTAGGTGTTCTGACAGAGAAAACGTACGAAAACTATCAGATGGTTAATCCAATCAACTGCCATGTTTTTTTTTTTAAGTACCAACCTGCCATTCATAACCGTTTCAATAGCCTACGGCTCCCCATATGGACTTGTGACAACAATTCCTCTGGCATGTCAGGTTACGTTTATAGTAGATTTTATTGACAGTAGCCTAGTGGTCTATATAGTTTTTTGCTATTGTATTATTATAGCATATAAATATAATAAAACATATCAAGAATAACACATTCGCCAGCCCTACATACTATTAGTTAGACATGTACCCATTACAAATAATATAACTGTCTTGCAGTTGACTTATAGACCTACTACACTCATATCAAGTAAGTTCCCACAACACGTCCATAGACGTATAGACATATTCTGGAGGGAAATAAGACGTTGGCCAACCGCCAACAACCGCACAAGAATGATAGGCGGTAGAGACAATAGACACTTAGGACTCTGAATGTGGGACATGTGAGCGCTAAACTCTTATTAACAATACCGTTCGACAGCAGTCCTTTTCAGAGTCCAACAAAGATCAAGGCGAGTCCATGGAGGAGATGTTAGGCTTTGGGGTCGTGCAGAGGTAAGCTGATTTAGTAGGCTACATGGGGCGTTTCTCACAAAGTCATAAGGAAGTTACCGTGCAAGGTTCGGTTCACTTCGAGGGAGGTGTGTGGACTACGCTGCGTGTCTTTACGTGACATTTAACCTTTCGTTATATTTCAATTGTGGATTATTCTGATAGATATTTTATTGGTGTATGATTTAAAATATTTATAAAAAGCAGCTTCACGCACCTTCGGGCATGTCAACAATACACACACAGGTGAGTACGGTAACCTAGTTACTACGGTACTGTAGTAAGTCTCAAGCCTACAGTAAGTACTCTTGGTATTATGCATCTCTTGACCATAACCATTATACACTGAAGAGTGAAACTAATTTACAAAGTGTAGATTGTAAATGTGCTCCATTGGCGATAAAAACGGCCCCAGGCAAAGTATATGCGTCCTCTGCAAGTTTTATCATGCCACACTACTGTAGTACGGTAGTATGCTACAGCGAACGCAGCATGACAGCGTTTTACCATTGATAAAGAGCTGGACATTAAAGGTTAAGTTAATTAGATAAGCACAGTGATCCACTGCTGTTTAGTTTAGATTAATGCCCATATTAATGACATGTAAACTAAAATAGGCATGTCTTGCATAATTCAAACCTCATGTTATTTGCAACTGGACTTTAACATAATGTGTGCATGTTTATTATTTGACATGTAAGCAATGTACTTAAACATCAAATCATGATATGGCAAAATATATTTTAACATAATTATTTATGAATGGAACCATAATCAAACATTGTGTGCTTGTATGTAATGTTTTGAAATGATCTGTTTTCATTGTATTTCAATTGGTTTTGCACAAACTACTTGGAAGTAAACGTCTACAGTATACCATACATTAAACAAGTAACATAATAATGAGGGTAAGAGAGTGGTTCAACGTCTTGCTGCATGTTACAGCAGTAGTGCTGCAGGAAACCACATTTCTGCACCATGCAGAATGCTATTCAACGGCTGCATTACCATCACTATAGCACTGACAGAATTACTGCTTTTAAGGGAATGTGCGCCCCTCCCCACACTTTTGCTCGTCTTACATTTTGTTTCACACATTTGTCCCGCGTAATCTTACTTTCGGCAATATCTGTTCTGTTATTCTGTGAAACCTGTTGATGCAACATCTGCACAAACTCATTTATTTTTGGCTCCGCTCTTCTTTGTTCCGTAGGTCTGTGTCATCCATCTTCCCATGGACATCTTGTGGAGAGAGGCCTGTAGAGGGGCCAGAACCCTCCAGTCAACGCTGACTCCTTCGCCTAGTTGATGCCACTGATACACCCATGTTTGCCGTGTGATAGATTATCGTGATAACCATATTGGGTTTACTTCAAACCAAGGCGCAATGCATCTGCTGCTTTCTGTGCTGCTCTTTTGTATCCTTCCGCTGGTTTTTACGCTAGAGAAACCTCTGCACTGTGTCCCTCGTAAAACTGTCTCCTACCAACGTAAGTGTTAACATACCTTTGCCTGTATGGAATGAAATAGTTGTCTGTAGGAGGATGTCAAGGAGGTTTGATCCCCGTTACTTGCTAAACGAGGGCTAAGACAGCATGTCAAATGTCACATTCAGGGGACAATGCTCTTCTGTTCCGTGAGGAGGGGGTTTGGAACTACTCCACCATGCTTCTGAGAGAAGATCTTGGCCTTCTAGTGTTGGGGGCAAGGCAGTCCATCTATGCTCTAGACCTGAATAACATCTCCAACAAGAAAACTTCAGTATGTTCACACCTTTTACCACCTCCATCTGGCTAGGAGGCCTGCATAGCAAGAAGAACATCTTAGTTGTTTCAGTTTAGGGCTCGAAAAAAACACTCTTTTGCTAAAGCAAATTTGATGAAATTAGTAATTTAAATAATGGTCAAGCCTGAAATATATGAAATATTAATGTCTCCCATTTCTAGGTACGATGGGAAGTAACAAATGCTCAAAGAAATGATTGTAATACAAAGGGAAAAGATCCTGAGGTAGGTCAGCATGAACTGATGTTTGCCTTGGACTAAGTGGATCTGTAATTGATTAGACTTGAAAGTATCTCATGTAGTCTTTTTTTAAATGCATTTGCAGATAGAGTGCAAGAACTACATTAGGACCCTACATGCATTGTCAGATGGAAGAATGTATGTGTGTGGAACTAATGCCTTCGACCCCAAGTGTGATTATATGGTGAGGGGAATTTTAGTCAAGTTTTAACAGCGATTAGTTATTTTCTTACCAAATGACTTTCTGTACTGATGTGCTGTTGCATGCGTACTACAGTCTTTTGAAGATGGAAAGCTGATTCTTGAGAAGAAAAATGAAGATGGAAAAGGAAAGTGTCCATTTGATCCTTTCCAGAAATATTCCTCCATCATGGTTGGTGAGTAGCAAGAGTAGAGTGCTGTGTCTTGAACTAACCGTACAAATACATCATTAAATGATAAACTAGGTGGGGAAAACCTGCACTCTCTTGAGTAATATATGTATTATGTTAACATTTACTGTTGCTTACAATTATTCAAAGTATTTGTCAGTCTTGGACTGTGGAGGAGACGTTGGCCTATATGATTGTGTAAAGACAGGATATCATGCTGCATGCCATTGCATGCATACTTATTTGGTTAGTGCTAGTGTTGCTCCACTGTTTCTTTGCTCTTGCAAAACTTTGGAGTCTTTTGGCAACAAGCACTGGCATCAAAAGGAGCGTTGACAGTATTTAGTTATTTACTAGCAAATGTGAATTTAAATCACATTTCAACACAACTGTTGTTTTTTTTGTTTTTTTACCGAGTTCCTCAACCTTTGCCGCAATATACAACAGGTGGAGCCACTACTTTTTCTGATAAGACACTTGACATGTGACATACTGTATTTTTGAATACTACTCCTAAGTGAATGCAAGTTGATGATCCCCAAAAGTGACTGATGCATCCTACTGTAGAACAACCACAGTGGCATTTGCTTCCAAGTGATAAACACAGGGTTTTTACTGTTGTATACTCTGCTTATGCACTCGCTAGATGACAATCTGTATTCTGCCACCTCACTGAACTTCCTTGGTTTCGAACCCGTGGTAATGCGGAGCTCATCTGTTCCAATACGCACAGAGTTCCTGTATTCCTGGCTACATGGTAAGTTCCACAGTAGATTTCTTAGATGATCAGGTGACCTTTTAACATTTCACAGTTCCTCCCAGGCTAAGTAACCAAAATATCCAGCTCCGAAACAGAAACTACCTGGTTCCTTGAATGATATTATTGTGTTCTTGTTCACGTTCTTTCGTAATGCTAAAGCAGGGACATTTTCTCTATTTGGAGCAACATAATGTTTTATACATCTCCAGAATTTAATCTAGGATGTGTATTAATGTAATATACTATATGTAAATAAAATCTATAAAATACAAGAAGAAAACAGGTACTGTATATTCTCTTCCAGAGCCCCACTTTGTATCCATGGCCCAGATGCCAGAAAGTGTTAATAGTGCTGAGGGAGATGATGACAAAGTCTACCTGTTCTTTAGTGAGACAGCTGTAGAGTATGACTTCAATGACCAGCTGATAGTCTCACGTGTGGCTCGAGTCTGCAAGGTGAACGTCTTCACTTTTTCACAAATTGTTTTTGGAGGCACGGTTCCTAGGTGGAGGTTGACGTTAATAGCGTTTCCTCTTTGGGCACCGTTGTTTTGACCGCTTGAGCACTGTACTTGATGCCTGTTTTTTTCTCAGGGGGATCTTGGAGGTCAGCGGACCTTACAGAAGAAGTGGACATCCTTCCTGAAGGCTAGGATAACCTGTCCGGTCCTGAAGTCCCAGTTGCCCTATATTATCCAGGATACCTACCGCTGGTGTGATCCACAGCTACAATGGAAAACCTGCATTATCTTTGCTGTATTCACATCACAGTCGTAGGTTGTGTGGAAGGACACGGCGTGTGTGTGTGTGTTTGTGTAATGTTTTATTTTGTCTGTGTGCGTGTGTGTTAGTCTAACACTGCGTGTACGTTACAGGGACACCTCGGACCTGTCTGCAGTATGTGCTTATCGTGCATCAGACATCAGCAAGTTGTTTGCAGAAGGGAAATACAAGACCCCAGTAACTGTAGGAACGTTTAATGTGAAGTGGGCGATGTACAACGGAAATGTTCCCTCCCCTCGGCCTGGAGCTGTGAGTTTAGCGTTCATTTACCCTCTCAACTGGCCTGGCCTTCTATTTTCCAGCTAATGAGCTTATTAGCTAATAGATACATGAAGTACATAACGTTTGTCTTTCCACCCCAGTGTATAGACAACAATGCTCGTAAGCAGGGCATTATGCAGACACTGGATCTCCCAGACCAAACCCTTCAGTTCATTAGAGACAACCCACTTATGGATCAGACTGTCCTGCCGATTGGAGAGAGACCCCTACTAGTGAGGAGGGGAGCCCCCTTCTCACGAATTATAGTGAACCAAGTAAAGGGGGCAGATGGCAAGAAGTACCATGTCATGTTCATAGGCACAGGTATGTAATCTCTGTATGTGTGGCCTGACATGCCAGATGGATTGCTAGAATTAATCTTTGGGTGCCTGCATCGAAACTTTCTAAGGGGCAGGCACAAAATACGTGTAAGTTGATTGGATGAGCCATCTGGTCGTTTCTGCTGTCGACTAATTTAAACCACGCCTTTATAGCTATCAATACGATGCTGATCGTTAAGTTCAGTTGCTACTCGGGCACATTTACAACGGGCTTTCCAGACTGACTGATTCTCTGGGCGACTTTTGCAGAAAGCTACTGGATTATTACATTTTACGTGTTGTATCCTTGCTATGGAAATGACTGTGGTATTATAGCAAACTTTTGTGTTTTGTTTTATTTCAAGAGCATGGCACAGTGGTGAAAGCTGTGAACTATGATGGCGATATGTTCATCATAGAAGAAGTGCATATTTTTGAGCGACCAGAACCAATTAATGTCCTGCGATTTTCCAACACCACGGTAACAATTTGATGATGATTAATAAACATAAATGAGTATTACAGATGCATGTTAATCTACAGTACAATGTACTGTAATCAGGGTCAGTTGTATGCGGGCGGTAACTCTGGAGCGGCGCAGATTCCACTAGCCACCTGTGGGAGATCTTTATCCTGTGTGGACTGTGTTTTAGCCCGAGACCCATACTGCGGCTGGGACAAAACTGGCGCTAAATGTACTGCTCTTTCTCATGCACAAAGGTAGGCAACTATTCTGTCCTGTAGTTATTTAACTGCAAAATGTTTAGTTTTTTGTAATTGATTTTTCTCTGCCCTCACCAGAGACCTAATTCAGAGTGTTAAAGTGGCTAATGCATCTGTCTGTCCTCCTTCTGGTAAGTTCCACCTAATAGTTATCAGCCTGAAACACAATATCTCAACTGTATATTTTGCATTTGTTTATACATTTTATAAGGTGTGTGGATTTTGTCCCATGTTGGCCATATACTTTATTTTCTGCTCAGCTCTAAAACTTGGGGGGTGTATAACTATTGAAACAAATAGTTACTACTTGATAACAGGTGTCTTTTAAACCAAATTGTCTTGTAAAACATTGTTCTCAAACTGAGTTCATTGCACATGGGTTAGGGGGTTGTGAAATCTCCAATGGTTTTAATGGCTTATACTGATAATGTATTATCTTTATTAGCAACCAAGATAGTAGCAAGAAACAAAACACTTTATTTTTGGGGGTCATCATAGATTATCCCAGTTGAACAAAAGATAAAAGTAGGAAACAGTGTCTCAGTTGTACTGCCTATGCACCATGTTATGTGTTACCTTCCTCACATTGATGTGTTGTGTTTCCTGGCTCAGAGCCTGTGAAGGCCACCAACATGTCCATCCAACTGGGTGGCAACCTGCACCTCCGTTGCCAGCAGTCCTCCAACCTAGCGAGGACGAGCTGGCAGCGCAATGCCCTCGACGTGCCCCGCTCGACCCGCCTTCAGTTCCTACAAGATGGCCTGCTCATCCTTAACGTCTCTGCCACAGACGACGGCCACTACCGCTGCCTTTCTTTGGAGGGCTCTTACAGTGACTTGTACACTGCTGTTGTGGCTGCATACCAGGTCAGCATTGATGAACAGAAGACACGGTCTTTATTTGAAAAACAGAGACAAAGCCCATCTGTGGTTGGACTACAGGCAGCAGTGGGGATCCTGTCAGTTCTTCTCATCGCACTTGTGTTATGGGTCTTCTACAAAGGCTACCTGCCTCTGCCCTGTAGGGTCAACGATGAGGCAAGAGAGTGTGAAGAGAACCAGGGGGCACCACCAAATCAAGATGCTATTTCCTCTGAGGGGATGCATCTGTCGTCTGGAACTGACAGATGCAACAGGAATAATAACCACAGTGTTGGAGCAGTGGTTAATGCTTCCCCACAAATTAGCCAGTCCCTGCTGAACAATGAGTCAGAAATCTGAATAATTTTTTTTTTTTTTACAGAGCCATATAACAGAATTAGTGAACACCTGATATTTTATTATAATTTTTAAGGAAAATTGTTTGACATTTGTATGACTCAACATACATTTTTTTTATTTATTGTGTATATCATTTTGTGGTTCTAACTATTAAAGAAAAGGACAGACATATTTACCCCTTTTAAAAGCAAATGTATTACCAGTATGTGTCTAGGTTGTTGTAGACATTAGATTTAATGCAAATGTATAACTATAGTTTCTTTTATTTAATTGCCATTCATTTTGTTTAGGATTTATATATATTTTGTGTCAAACACTGGCGTGTCTTTTTTATTAAACATTTTTAAATTTTGTTTTGAAATTATGTAAAAATATTTCAGGTTTTTCTAGTTT
>JAODVN010193345.1:0-12617 GCA_025434125.1 Chologaster cornuta
TAAATACATATAAAACAATATATCGTTGCCGTTTGCCAATGTTGTAAACAAGATGTCCGTACAAAAAAATAACGACACTTATCATATCCTGTACATTATCAAAAGAAAATAAAAAATAAAAACACCAAACGTATAATGGATATAATTTAAATGTGGGGATGTACGGTAGTTACTTGTAACGACTGTACGATGCTAGACTAACATACAAGATAGAGATATTCATTGTAGACGTATCATTCAAAAGTCAAACAGAACTAGAACACCCCGTTTTAAGAATCGTATCGTCCTTTTTAAGATACGTGTTCTTATGTTAATGTTGCATACAAGCAGACAACATGTAGTACTTAGTTGACTTAGTCCAATAGAAGCAATGCTAATGAGTTAGCGCTGAGGACTTGCTAATCGACATATGAACATTTGAGGTTGAGCGAACGTCAGGCTAAATGTATTTATTAGAGGACGACGTAATACATTTCAAACTAAAGTACTTTAAAGACTAGTCTTAACACAGTCTGGTGTCTGCAGCAGGTCCCCTGACACGGTCATCGGCCACGAGCTGCTAGGCCGCAGTACTGCAGTTAGCTTGTGCTTGTTGTCTTGGGAGCTAGCCTGGCTAACGTTAGCTTAGCCATCCACGCAACCGTCAAGTACGGACAGCTAGCCGTGTAGATAGCGTCAAGGAAACGTCACTTGCACATAGTACTTTATGTCCAGCAACGCTGCTCACCAGTGAAGTTAGGAGACACATCGAAATACAATAAGAACACTACCAAAACTACTGGCGGTTACTGTTCTGACGTGACGAGAATGACACAAAATGTCCAGCAAATTGACTCATCCGAGATGGTAGCTAACGGTTCAACTCCATAGTCAGCCACTGCTACTTGGCGTGGAGTTTGTATGTTCCGAGGTCGATCTGGGCTTAATTCGTGTGCAACACGCTCACCATTCTCCCCAGAAAGTCATTCAGATGTTCATCCTCTTCTGTTTCGTCCGCCAAACTCGAAATGCGAGAGTCGTTTTGCGTCCAAATCGGTTTGATTTTCAAAATAAAATGGCGACCGTCACTGCCACGGCGCGCTCACACCAGGCATGCACGAGCCAATGCGTGTGCCCGCGACACAAATAAATCGTGCTCGTTTGCATACATGCCCATACGTCATAACCATAACGCGTCCATTATAACGACGCTGGCCCAAATCATTTCGAGTTAACGTTTTTGTTCAGTGTATTTTTGAATGGACTAGCATGCTACACTTTTTTTGTTTTCCTCACGGAAAATCCATGTTGACGTGATGCAAATTTGTAACATAACTGTTGAATCAATGTTCAACATTCTAGTTTGTTTACTTCGATCGCCCCCTTGTAGATGTTTGATTTAACAGTCATGGTTGCGCTGTAGGTTACTTAGCGTACTGCCTACTGCCCCCTTGCGACTGACTGTGTGTATTGTTATAAAAAGAACCCAACCACAAGGTAAGCCAGTAACGCCACCTGTGCCTTCTCGATCCCCGAACAAATGTGAGCAGGCTTCTCTGGGGGAACTCATTCTATGCATTGTGTCAATCAGGAGGAGCTGCTTGTTTCTCCACGATATGCCATAGTGTGTTATAGCTTGCGAAAGTGTTGTGTGTGTGAATACATTAGAAAATAGCATAGCATAAAATATACAATTATAACCACAACAACACAATGATTATTTGAAACGTGACAAATAAAACAAAACGCTGTGAAAAAAATGTTAAATAGCGGCTCCATGCACTGATTACCATTTTTGGAACAATTAAAGGCGTGTGCTGAACCTTTAGTGTCGTTATTTGTGCGCCGTGTTGATAATATGCTTGAAATAATAAAACAACTATAACATATAGTGGGGCGGGGCACGATCAGGAGCAAAGCGTGCAACCAATCACAGTGCAGCTTACTAGGTTCGCCATAGTGAACGCATGATAGTGGTGGAGCACCAAGTCAGGAATCATTTCTTTCGCGTCCTGCTGACTCTGTGAATAAACATCTGGGCTTGCATTGGGGAAGTTAGACACATAACATGTCTTCTTGGACAAAAACGCCTGGAACGGGACGACGACCGCCGTCAAACCCCAACGGAAGGTAGGGCCGCGGGGGCGGAAGCCTGACCCGCTAACATACTAAGTAAGCTAGCAAGCGCAGAAGAAGCTAACATGTATTGTGGTCGAATCGTCCACTTTCAGATAACTCGCAATAGCCATTTTTCCTTCTCATGCACGATGTAGAGATAATAAACTAAGACATTGGTTTCTGTGTTGACTAGCGGCCAGCCGCTCCGTTCTTTTCGGAGACCAGCGCCGTATCCCCCCAGAGACGAGAGAACAGAGGAGCACAATGATTCACTAGAAAGGTGACTACCTATCTAAGCGCATATCATCGCATAATACAGTAATTGTGGCAGTGAGTATTAACTGTAATTATTATTTGTATGAATTGTAATAATGTATCCTATTCTGCACAACGTTGACCATTTACGCTGCATAAATGAGGTTTCTTTGCACGGTTGTTGAAGTTTATTTATTATTTAGATGACAATTTATATACAACAGTCTACAACAAAACACACAACCTGTTTACACATACTCACACGCTAGTTTTTCAGCTTTCCGAATTTCCTCAAATTGTTAGGAAATAATACACGTTAAATCGAACACTACAATGAACTATGTGCTATTCCTTAGGTATAGCATTACTCCTGAAATCCACAAACATATAATGATATTTGCAAAATGTTCTTTGATTTTCTCTTGAACTGGGGATTGTGTTTGAACATACAATGTACCAATACTTGTTACAGAAATACATAATAATAATAATAATAATAATTTGGGTAGGAAAGATGTCAAATTCTATAACAATTAGTTATATCTTACAGGATCAACCACTGCTGTTGTGTTTGGTTTACTTTGTATGTGGTTTCGTCACATTGTACATTCTAATAAAGCCAACAGTTAGTACACAATGACTAGAACTGCAAATTAAAAGATTTTCATGAATGGGCAGTAGGATATTGTATAACTACACGAACCAATATGAAATGAAGTACTAGTGTTGCATTGCAGTATTTCATTACTTGATGTTTAATATATTATGTAACAGATGCAAATTTGTGTCAATACCAAAACTTAACTGGAACACCAGACAGCTTGTTACACACAACCATACTGGGAGCCATCCACTGAAACAGTTTAAAAAGGGCAGGCCATTACAGGTTGTGATTGGATTAACATGTGAAGCAGCGGAGCTATGTGGTTAAATCAAGCTCTTGCCATAGCCAGTCGGGAGAAGAGTAAAAACCCATTTCCCATTGAAAAGTGCTCGGACGGAAGTGTAGTAGTTTTAAGGTGTCCAGAATGGACGCGGCAAATTCAAACTAAAACTTTTATGAGATCAGGGTAGGGGCACGAGGCTAACCAAATATATAGGGGGGCAGTTTAAAACCAAACATTTGTACACAAAAAGGCAGAAAATACCAGAATGTTAAATTAACTGGAGATGTTATCTTACTTTACTCAGTGACGTTCTGCTTAGAGGTAAATCAGGAACGTCAAGGCGAATCAATCATTAGGCTTGGCTAACCTGATTCCCTGATGTTAGGTATTTGGCTTCAGGTCAGTTAAATGTCATTATTTGGAATTTTTTAGTAGGTCTATTATACTTGTGAAATAGGTAAAACACTAAATTTGCTGTTATTTTCTTGCTATTGTTTCAGTTATGAAGTGCTAGATGAACAACATAACTACAGTGGTAACATCCATTACGAAGGGTACCAGCATCAACATAATGGTGAGGTATATTTCTGACTACTAAATGCAGTCTTAGTTACAAAATGATTTGTTAGAACAAGTGAAACTGGCACAAACCGAAAGAGTTGACCTTTTAATTAAGGCTATTTAACATGCACACTGTATTTTTCTTAACACATTTTAGAAAACCTGTATAGTTACATTCCTATTGTTGGACCTGATACAATCAGTTTGCAAGCACGTTGTCTCCAAGCCTGCAAGAAAAGACAATATTAGCTTGTCATGACCATGGGCCGATTTGACAGACATTTATTAAGTCTAGTCCAAGACTAAAAGATCAATTCAATGATCTCCATTGGAAGAAAATCTTATTCTAGGGCTAATCTAGGACACATGTCACAGGAATATATTAATGAGAAGACGAGTTCAAACTCAAAGCTTTGTCCGTTTGTAAGGTTATTTTATATACATACATGCATCTATGCATGATTAGTCACCGGTTAATGATAACTGCCGTTATGATGCCAACATTATTTTGTAAGCAGCGTGCACTGACAAAGCCCATGCTGTTGTGATCAGTTCATGATTGTATTGTTGTTTAATTATTAGGATGAAACAAGGGTTCCCATGATTATAATTAATGCAACAGCTGTTTATTAAAGGCTTTAACATATGCAGTCTCCACTACTGTATACCTGCCTGCTTATTATTATACATAATTTCATGGAAATTTAGTATAGGTTGTATGAGTTTATCCTAATGTTACTATCTGTATCTTTTGTGACAGAGCTCTTGATACAAGGAATATCACTTTGCAAGAGCTACAGAGTTTTAGGTGTACTTTAAAGCCAGTCCAGCACTGGGCGCGGTAAATACCAGGCCAACAGCAGCCAACAGCGTTAAAACTTTTCCATGCATTTGTACTAAAGCGTCAACGAAAACATTGTGAAACACAGTGAAAACGCTAAACACAAACACAGATCCATTGAAGCAGAGCAAATTAGCAAAGCAGTTTTCACTTCGTGCCCATTGTACGCAACACACAAAGGATTAGGGGTGCTGAGACCGAAACCGCGATACAAATGTCCTCAGTGAACCGTGGTCCACACACACACAGCTGCAGGGGTTGAGCTCTCATATACGTTACTACTGTAATACAATTACAGCAGCGTTCAGCACACACATGGAAAGCTGCAAATAGTCGTGGGTGGGTAAGGCATGACGCAGCAGAACTTTACCTTTCGTGTAGCTCGCGCACAAAGCCTATTAGTCTCTGAGGTGTGTCTATACAATATCCACGATGTCCATCAAGGTATGAAAACTTTCCTAAACTGCTAGTAATTTTACACTTGAATATAGCAGCAAACAACTACTATTTTCTGTTATGGATATGTGGAATATTGACCTTGGCCGGTTGTTGTAACATAATCCGATATCATCTTTTCTTTGTTTTGCTGGTGCTACAAAATGGTGCACGTGTGGATAGCAAACAGTGTTGTTTAGCTGAGAGGCTGGTGCTTAGTGACATCTAGTGGCAGAAAGTATAAGAAAAAAAAACGAATTTACAGAACTAATGAAATAAAGGCCAGAAATAATTGCCAGATTAATAAGGCAAAAATACAATAAAACCGTGATATGAACCAAATCACTGGTTAAAAACCTAGGTATGAACCGAGCCATGGATTTGATGTCTCCTTTTTGTATTGCATACATCTGTGCTACAATTTCCCTGTATCCTTTCATGCATTTGTTCTGTTAATTTACATGACCCCCTTTATCCAATCCACCCAGCCAAGGCCGAGTGTTACACACCTGCCGATAGGCGTAAAATGCTGTATCAGAGGTTCTACAGGCAGGTGCAAGAGGAGAGAAGACCACCAGACTGTGTAGTGCTCTCTGTGACCAACCAGTGCATGTGAGTACCTGAATGCACTGGACAGACATTTAGTCCAGGTTGGGTTTCTGGTACCTATGATACTGTACAAAGACGAGTACCGTCATGTTTTCAGAATTTTGGCATCGGCTTGGTACCAAAGAATCTGTTCTCGTGACATCCCTAATGCAGATGCACAAAAATCGAGATATTTATACACTCGACCGAGGTAATCTTGCCTAGACAGTGTACCCCACAAAGATAAATGATTAAAAAAGTTATTTTAAAGTATTAATATTACGTGTGCATTACACTTTTAAATAATTGATAGGTCTGATCTGTTTATTTAACCGAGGTTCAGTATATTGTCTTTATACAAATCTTTCAAGATGATTCATGATGATACACATTAAGATAAAGGCATATAATCAGTTTGTTTTGTTCAGAGTCAGACTATGATGTAAATCACTTACTCAGGACAATGAATGACTCTTTGGTGTATTGAGTACATTGTAATTATGCCGTGGTTAGGAGCCAAATTTGCCCAAGGCAAATGCAGGCAATAATTAAGAAAAGCTTTATTGTTCCTAACACACAAAAAACTCACCTCCACAATAAACTCAAACTATTAATGACATCTGACAACCATTGTAGTTAATGTTATATTTTTGGACAGTAGACTAACACAAAGTTGTACTGTGTTAATTAATAGTTATGGTTTGTGACTAAATAGAACTGTAGCATGCAATTAAACACACAAATGAATCAATCTCCCCACATGGTTTAGAAAATTGGTAAATTCCTTAACATTAAACGACATGCCCTTTGACATAAGAACCTATATTTATTTAGATTTTGAAAATCACAACACGACAACAAAGCTGTAGTACTACCAGAGTACTACTGTATGCTTTTGCTTCACAATGCATTTCGCCGCGGATGGATCTTGTTTTGATTCATGCTCAAAGTTCTTGAGCTTGACTGACCCTGCCTTTTTAAAACTGCCGCTCTGTACAATTTTATGGATTCAGAAATTATTGATATACAGCTCTGGGGAAAACAACTTTGCACAACAACTTTTGGAGACAACTTTGCACATTTTATTTAAATGTATACATTTAAAATAAATTTGATTAATGGTATAAATTGTTAAACTAGAGAAACTGACTTCTAAATTGTTTTCCTGAGCCAGAAACGCTAACCTACTATTGTGTATTTATTTAACGATACATTTTTTTTTCTCCCGGTAATTTGTATTGTGCTAATTATAAAAATTACAATGTTCCAATATACGAGTGCGCGTGTGAAATTTGTGAATCCCACACATTTTGACGTGCGGCCAAATAATGATAATTGGGTTTGATCAAATACACACATTATAGACTGTGCAATCAAAACACAACATTGTAGACATACATTTTGTATAAAATGTTTTTAAATAGTTTTTCCCAATGATTTCCCAATTTTTTATTATAACCAAGTAAGATAAGATATTTTAAATGACTGCAATAAGACTTGCATATCATTTATGTTGTACATTTATTCCATACAAGTATGGAATGAAAACTCTAGTATAAAGACTTCATTGGCATGTATGCATTAGATGTCTACTTTACAAATGGAACAAAACTTTTGTTTAGCTGCAGAGCTGGCATAATTTGCAATCATTACATGCAATCATTACATGCGCTAAAATGTTTTTTTAAATTATTGAGTTTAATTTTTTTTATATTTTATATTTATTTTATATTTAATTCACCTTTTTGAATACATTGGCAATATTTTAAGAACAGTTCCAAGATAGATATAGACATACATCCAGTATTAACCTGCTTGTAAACAATAATCTAATCAGACAGAGCAGTTTGGATTTGAAAATCACACATTATCCCCATGGAAAAATAACAACTGTTCCTAAACAAAGGCCGTTTCTTCCCAAGTTACTTAACTGGTTTCTCTACCAGGGCAGTCACAAAATATTGAATTGCTGACAAAGTTAATGTGTTTTTCCTTCCTCTCAAAGGGATTACCCCAAATCGCTAGGCCAGTGCTTGCAGGAGCGCGGCCTGTCAGTGGAAATGCTCTACATACAGGCGGAGTCGGGCCTAACCCGGGCCCTGCAGGATGTCCGTGCCGAAGGTTCCTCGTTATGTATTCTGGTGGAGCAGACAAACGTAGCTCTCTCTTCCTGCACAGTAATCATATTCTCAGAATCCCTCAAAAGTAAGTCGCCCCCCCCCCTTCCTTAATTAAAGTAAAACAGCACTGACTCCTGTCCTAAACTTAACTGACAAGTTTGTCTAAAGTGATTCATTGCTGATGTTTTATTGCTCAATCTAAAGCAAACATCAAATGGCATTAAACCTGATCAAACCCACAAAGATCTCCCATCTTATCATCAGCAAATGTTAGATATATTTTAATACACACATGAAAATATTCTATTTTAATACACACATAAAAGTAAAGTAATTGTACTTATTCAGTCCCTCAGATAAATGGAGATAAAAAAACACTGAGCTGAACTTTATGGTAGAATTTGTATGATTGCCACCTAACTTTATCTTAAAACTCAACATTCATTTGGATTTTAGTTAAAAATCTGCAATCATATCGACTTCCAAAACTTGGCAAAGATTATAACTACACCAACTTTAGAGAACCCCCCCCCCTCCAAAAAATGGAAAACCTTCACATTTTCTCTGTTATACCCCATATTTGCTCATTGTTAATAAAGTTACAGTTCCTTACTGTAATGTGTAAAAACCAGTGGTTACTAAAAAGTTTTATCTGCTGTATGTATGCTACGGTAAGTGAAAACTTATACTCTTAAAAACATTTTAAACTTTTCACAATGTACATTTACACAAAAAAGGGAAACCACAAATCCATAAATTTGTAAATAAGATGAGCATAAATAGTCTATTTAACCACAAAACAGCTTTGGTTAAGTTTTGCCAAATATTTTCCATGATGCAAAAATCATAATTTACCTTTTGTAATTTAATTAGACATTACAGATGAAAATAGTAATTAATATGTTGACTGTATCCATTTAATCTAAATTAAGATTAGTACTATAAGGTACAAACAAAATGTGAGACACATGCAGTGTGCAAATAAAACAGAACACGCAAGAGAACCAGAAATATAAATGTAAACACGGCATATTCTTCTAATTAAAACATGAATGAAAAATCTCTTAAGTCTTAATTTAAAATGCATACATCACTTTTCATCCACGTCCTTTTTATTGTGCTGTAGTTTTACTTGTACGGCTGTCCTCTTGACCCCCTGACCCCCCCTTACCAAGAATCCCATACATTTCCTCCTAGTCCACCGCAACATGCCCAAGGACCAAGCCATGGACTTTGTGGTGGCGGAGTACCGGCGTGGCCTGGCAAAAGAGCGCCCCCCCAGGGACCCGGCAGACATTGCAGCGCAGGCGTCCCAGCTGCTGGATGACTTCCTAGAGCGGGAGAAGATCGTGCGCCACACAGTGCCCTCCGACACGCGCCAGCTCCTCCTGCTGCTCGCGGAAGGGGTACACCTGTATGCTGAGGAACTAGGAACCATTGCAGATTACCTACGGTCTCGGCAGGACCACCTTCAAGGTGGCACACCCTGATTGATAAATCGCACCAGAGCCACATAGAAGAGAGATTTGCGTCATCTCCGTTCCTTCCAATGGACCGTTTATTTACTGCATGGCATATCGTGGAGCCTAAAAACAGTTCCCGGAGTTAGCCGCAAATAGTAAACATACCCTATACACTAACGCTATATTGTTGATGGAAGTCGGTGAATTTATTAACTATAATTACCAAAACAATTAAGTTGTATTGATTCATATAGTCCACCAAGCACTTTCTATAACTTTTTTTTGCCTTCCAATGGCCCATGTGATTAACCATTTCAAACTTCCGTTTGCGTAACTCTCTCTTTCCATGGCTCTGAGTCGCACTGCACAGTCAACCTTCTCCATTATCTTCTTGCTTACCTTTATCTTTCCCTCGCTCACTCTTTCCAGCCTCTACTGCAGAGGGGGAGAGGGGAAATCTGATTCCTCCAGGCCTCGGGAAGCCCCCTCCTCTACTCCCTACACCACCCGGAGCCCCCCAGTCTCAGACCGGACCTGCAGCAGGGGGTATGATAACTGGGTCCATGGGGGAGCACTCTCAGCCGCAGCCTAAACCTCTCTTGGCTACACCAGGTTAATGCAACATTTTGTGTTTTAAATATTTTAAGTTGTAATTAATACTACTACGTAATATGGCTGTGTATTGGAAAGAACCTGGTGATACAATGGGTGTCACGATACAGGGGCTACGATTAAATATATTGCGATATTATATGCACGCCGATGTATTGCAATTTCTAATTTGTGGGAAACACAAAACATAAAAATATGATGTGTTAGTTTAAATATTTATAATTTTATTAAAAAGTCAAACACATTTTTTGACAATCCGCCGTGCCTCCACCTTAAAAGATTATATATCCGGTTGTATCTCATGAGGGCTCCCGCACTGCAAAGCTACGGTACCAGGGTATTAAATGTCTCAATGTACTTTGAAATTAAAGCAGAGAACAAATAAACTATTAGAGATACTTTTTTTTATTATAATGGAATAGTTTTGTTTTAACTCAATTTTATAAAAATGTTGGACTCATCATAGTAGCCACCTTTTACACATATAACAACCGAACACACTTGTGGCATTCTGGCTACAATGGAAATCCAATATTGTTCGGGAAGTTCTTTCCAACACTGTTGCATAAGTCCTCACAAATGTGTTGCACTTGTAGGTTGCTTGCTTTCACCCGTATGTCCAGTTCATCCTAAACCAGCTTGATGGAGTTTAAGTTTTAAGAGACTGTACCATGATTTGAAGCCTAATAGTTGGCATATACCAGAGGGTATTGCATGGCACTGCAAAATGCTGTCGTAGATGTTTTGGTTTGGGGTGCCACTCACTCTGTGGAAGTTGCCAACTCTCGATCTAGCAAAAGAGCCCCAGACCATCATTCCTCCTCCTCCATGTTTGACAGTTGGTGTCACACAAAGGAACTATCCTTTTGCTTCTCTATGGCCATAAACCATGCGTGATTAACTAAATATTTCAATGATAGGTCCATAAGACCTTCTTCCAGTCTTCAGTAGTCCACATGCAGTGCTTCTTGGCCCAGGCAAGCTTTCTTACTGTTCTTACAGTTGAATTCGTTTAACCAGTTCTGCTTGTATTTCACTCGTTCTCCACCCGTAGGCTCCTACCCCAAAACAAAGCCGCCCCCTCTCCTGTCTCTGCACCGGACCCCGGGGCCCTCTCACGGGGCCCCAGCTCCACTAGGTTCCGCGGTGACTCGGCTCCCTCCCCCTTCACATAGCTCCTACGGCACCCCTCCTCCTCGGGGCCCCCAGCACCACCATGCGTCCCCGTACCACCCGGGACCTAGGGGCCCCCACGGCCCTAGAGGGACCCCTCCCTCTCTAAAGAGTGCCCGTCCCCACACACCACTGCTCTCCATCCAAGGTTGGTGTTGGCTCACTCCTCTTAAGAGTTCCACAGCTGCATGAAGACAATGAAGAGACCACTGCACACGTTTGTCAGGCCGAGTGTAGCGGCAGTCAGTCAGCAGCTGTCTGTCTGACTGACTGATCAACCTGGTTAAACTTTAACTGCACCCTAAATATACTTTATTATATTGACAGAATTCCTGTTTTTATAAAAATCTGCATTTCATGTCCTGAAAATGGATCTATGTCATGTCTGGAGAAAAAAAAATCCCACCAGGACAACAGTACACTCCATCTGCTTATACGTCATCACACTAATATGTTAATGGGGTCTCTTTCTCAGCCCCTCACTTATCTTTTTGACACGTTTTTAAGTGTTCTGTATTGGGTGGAGTCAGGCTCAGAGCTAGGGTGTAGTTGCCTTTTTAAAAAGAGCATGTCCTACATTCTAGACAGTAGGTGGTGGTAATGCACCATGTAGACAGTAGGTGGTGGTAATGCACCATGTGCAACATGCCCCACAGGAATAGAGTATTGCATGCTATTCAAACCCATAGTGGTGATTGCCTATGGTCTTTTTAGTTGTTTAAAATATATTTCACTGTAAAGGTAAAAAAAAGTTTTATGAAAGTACTATAAACGTATAACAAAAAAATCCATATATTACATGAAAAAATATAATGCAAATGTGTAAAAATGAGAGAAACCACTGTTACCTCTGTTCTGCTGATACTATGGTGCTGCTTATACTATCGTCAGTGACAAAACCGCTTATTGTTAGGTGTAACACCACAGAGCATTCCAACCAATCAGACTTAATGTTAATTAAATGTAAGTTGTAATACATATGTAATGCTAACTACATAAAGAATGGTTAACAAGAAGGGCCAGTGTTAGGGCTGTCGCGAGAGCCACAAAATTGGAATATCGCGGTGTTGCTAACCCAATTGCAGGCCGTGGAAAGCAACTGCAGGTACCGCAAACCGCAATATTTAAATATTTTTTTCATGAGGCTAACTAGCCCTTCGAATATGACGTCTGATCTATGGCGTGTGCGCTATCTAAGCACAAATTCCCCATGCCCCATATTAACCGGTTGTAGCCTCTTATGGTGCTTTTCCATTGCTGGTACCAGCTTGACTCGCCTCTACTCGCTTTAAGGAACCTAAATCGCCACTTCATCATTGCGCAACATGGAGATTCATACGGCAACTACTCTTAGCAGCCGATATAAGTGCAGATTGTTCTAGGTTGTCGACTGCATAATCAATGTTATCTACAGAGAGCTGGACAGGGCAAATCACACAAGTGAAGTTTGACCAACATGTCTATGAACTGTTGGCTGCACATGGCTACCCAAGGACATTGAAACAAAGTAGAGACATTTTACCAAATATAACCAGGTATAACTGAGTGGGTAGTACCTGCAATGGAAAAAGACCCGTGCAGAGAC
>JAODVN010193452.1:1664-12612 GCA_025434125.1 Chologaster cornuta
TATTAGCAGTGTTGGGCAGTACTTGGACTACTAGTTAAACTACATTTATGAATAGTGTGGTGGTAGTGGCACTGTTTCCTGAGTCAAATAGCTTTTCAGTAGCAAAGCTCTTTAATTGATCAGGTAGTGCGGTAACGTCCATAGAAGCTACATTTTCCCAAGCATTTCTGAATCTGCAGCTCAAGCTTAAGTCTTGATACAACTGCTAAGAATCAGTACGTGATACCGTCACATAAACGGACCTAGGCTACATGTGAAGCTGACAGAAGCACCTCCGTATGACGGTGATACGTAGACTTATCACTGCGCTGATGCCTGACACTTTGATGCAGGGGATTGATGAGGACTAAAGACAAGACTGAGTTTACGTGGTAGAAAAAACTGTGAGAGCAGAGAACCCAGCTTATTGTGGAATAAACAGCTGAACTGAACAGTTTTGCCCTGTTTATTTTGTTTGTCTGACTTACACTTTTGAATGTTGGTACAATAAAATGTAGAAACAAAATAGCTTCAATGTAGTGAACTAACTCTGCAGTGTTGCGGTATCTTAGTTTGCTATGTTTCTCTTAGCTTCAGTGTAGTGAATCTTAATTTAACGCTGAGTAACTTGTAGCTCAGCTCACTACATTTTCAATGTAGCTTGCCCAACACTGGTTGTATTCCTCACCGTCTAGTTTCTCCACAGCTTCCTCGGTGGACAAGGGAGACTGCATGGGAGGATCGACGCTCAGCCTCCTGCACGACCGCACCTTCAACTACACAGGCGACAGCCAGGCCCAGGAGCTGTGCCTCTACCTGACCAAGGCGGCCAGCGTGCCCTACTTCGAGATCCTGGAGAAGTGGATCTACAGGGGCATCATCAAGGACCCATACAGGTACAGTGTGCTCCACGTGCCAGGAATTCAGAGCAGTGGCAGAGATAGGGTTTTATTCCTTCTGCTTTGTGTGTGCAATGACTGCTAGTGTTGTGTCAGTCATGGAAGGGCTCTCACAGTCATGGAACTGCTTGGGAAATTATTTGATTGGGGAGGGGTTATACTGTAAATGAAAAATATATAATTGTGATTTCTTAGTAAAAAAAAAAGTATATCGATCTAAAATGTGTACACCTTCTTAAAAACCTATTGGTTAACTTTATAAATATTAATTTGAAGCTGGGTTCAGATTTTTACTGGTCACATTTGTTGTTGTTAGAATACACGTTACTGTAGCAACTGTTAGGATTATCAGTACAAATGGTGCGTGTGCGTGTGTGTGCGCGTGCGTTTGCTCAGTGAGTTCATGGTGGAGGAGCATGAGTTGCAGAAGGAGAGGATACAGGAGGACTACAACGACAAGTACTGGGATTGCAGATACACCATTGTTCAGCACCGGATTCCGTCCTACCTGCAGAAGATGGCGGACAAAATATTAAGCACAGGTAAACGTCCACATTCCTCCAACGTGACTGTTACAAGCCCTTTCTCTCGGACAAAAGGGACCTGAGGATGCAAACCTTACCGAGACGATGTTTCCCACAGGGAAGTACCTGAACGTGGTGCGGGAGTGCGGTCGCGACGTGACGTGTCCCGACGCCAAAGAGGTCCTCTACACGCTGAAGGAGCGAGCCTACGTGGAGCAGATCGAGAAAGCATACAACTATGCTAGCAAGGTTCTACTGGACTTCCTCATGGAGGAGAAAGAGCTGGTGTCACGCCTTAGGTAAAGGGAATTTTCTCTCCTTTTGCGTTTGTTTTTTCCCCAACTGTATTTTGAATATGCTCATTCACTTGATTATCTGTTTGTCAAAGTACTAAACTATCAGTAAGAAGATGTATAAATGAATAAATGTGTTTATTCTGTATAATATGTCATTCTCGTGTTCTTCCTACCTTCTGCATTTTCGGTGCTTCTTTCCTTCTAGGTCAATCAAGCACTACTTTCTGATGGACAAGGGGGACTTCTTCGTCCACTTTATGGACCTGACTGAGGAGGAGTTGAAGAAGCCTGTGGATGACATCGTTCCTCCCAGGCTGGAGGCCCTGCTCGAGCTGGCTCTGCGGATGAGCACAGCCAACACGGACCCCTTTAAAGACGACCTAAAGGTAGGTAGGGGGGCATCAGGCTTCTCTGGTGCTCTGTGAGCAGGTGGTACTCTCACCTCTTCACAAACCGTGTGTGTGTGCGGTGCGAAGAAAAAAATCCCCATCCTGCATCTGGGCTGAGGAGCTCCTTGAAACGTGTCCACTTGATTTGTCTATTATAACCAAGCATCAACTCGTAATCGGTGCATACGAGCCGCATATCTGTTTTACACACCGTGCTAGTATATTCTTCCTTCAGGCGAGGCGTTTGACGAGCCTCGTCCCAGTGCACCCCCCCCCACCCCAGCCTTGCGTTTCACCATATGTCCTTCTCCCCTCTGCGCAGATTGATCTGATGCCCCACAATGTTATCACCCAGCTGCTGCGGGTGCTGGCCATTGAGACCAAGCAGGAGAAGGCGCTGGTCAACGCGGACCCCGCGGAAGCAGCCCTCAGCGGCCTGGAGGCCTTCTCCTTTGACTACATTGTGAAGTGGCCCCTCTCGCTCATCATCAACAGGTCCCTCAGCGCCACACGTCTCTCCTAGTCCACACAGGCCGTATCGCGTTGTGCTGCGTTTCTTTTTAAAAAAATGTATAACAACTGTAAACATAATGTTTACACATCAGTTCTACGTATACCTGGCACAATAAGTACCATGTAGACTTATTGTGCAATATGTGGACATGTCACATGGCATTCAGACGTCAATAATACTTGTACTTACGTGTTTATGACATAAGAAAGTTAGACATGTACTGCGTCTGTGCTCTAGTCTGCAATAATCGCAGGCAGCGCCACACATGCAGAGAGCAGACAGTGACAGGTGATAGAAGTGTTCCTCAAGGTTTAAATTGGTGTTTTTCCAGACAACTACATCATCCCAGCCACCTACGTTTGGAAGCATAAATGCGAAAATGTGCCTTTATTTTAATTTTGTTCGCTTCAATGTTTATTTAACGCAATGAAATTGAAATTGGTTTAACCAATCATAAAGAACAGTTGTTGTCACACAACAATAACGGAACAACCTTGTACGCATGACTCTGAAAAAAGCGCTTGTGCCGGTCAATGCAGACATGTGACTCGTCAACACGTTTCTTCCTACAGAAAAGCTCTGACGAGGTACCAGATGCTGTTCCGACACATGTTCTACTGCAAACACGTCGAGAGGCTGCTGTGCAACGTCTGGATCTGCAACAAAGACGCCAAGCAGTACTCCCTGCACTCCGCCAAATGGTGACAGACATTCAGCCACCGTGCGCTGCGGTCAGCTGGTCACCAGCGCTGCTCTCCGTTTACAAACCCTGTGCCCCCCCCCCCGCAGGTTCGCCGCGGCGTTCGCCCTTCGCCAGCGCATGTTGAACTTCGTGCAGAACATCCAGTATTACATGATGTTCGAGGTGATGGAGCCGTCGTGGCACGTCATGGAGAACAACCTGAAATCGGTGAGCAAACTTTGGCGAGGCCACATGTGGGATTTTTTGGGGCGAGCACACGCCCCCCTGCTGGCCACTAAAGGAATAGGCCAGGTTTTCCACCCCTCCGATCAGCTATAACGATGTACTGTTAACTATTCCAAACCGTGTTAGAGGTGTAGTGTCTATTGACCACTGTTGTGAACAGGTGGCTTTCCATAGCAGTTGCACACACTTGAGAATAGTGTAAAGTGTGCATATGTCCTGGTCGTGTGCTTGGCATCCAATGGGACATAATGGGTGACAGACTTCACTCATAGTTCCTCTGAGCTGATGGGAGGCAGTGTGCTAATCTGGCAGTTTGTGCTCTCCCCAGGCGTCCAACATCGATGACGTGTTGTGCCACCACACAAGCTTCCTGGACAACTGTCTGAAGGACTGTATGCTCACCAACCCAGAGCTCCTCAAGATCGTCTCCAGGCTCATGTTCGATTGCGTCACATTCACCGGCTGTATGCAGGTAGGGTTTGTCTTTGGATGTTCCATAATAACATGATTCATCACCTGGTAGCTGAACGTAACACAAAAGTAGTTTGTTTGTGTGTTTATTTTTATTTGTTGCATCTTACTGTTCCAGTAAATACTACTGTGTTACATCTCTCCTCCATTTTTTGTTCTTTGTTGACCTGTTTGAGAAAATCCATTTGAATACTGACGCTGTCTCACCCAATCGGGGGCCTCTAATGACTCCTCTTTCCCTGGCTGTAGCGGTTCACCCAGAGCATGAGGCTAGACCGCCTCTCTCTGGAGCACAGGGCCGCCGACGGCCCCCCGAGCAAGAGCGAATGTGCCCAGGACGCAGAGAAGAGGAAGACCGCCGCTAAGGTGCCTTCGGCCACAATACTGAGGCAGATGTGCAGCGTAGACCTTTTTTCAAACATAGCCTTTGAATAATTGCTGTTGGGAGTCATTTATTGGAGAGAAAGGGGGGGTGTAAATGCAGAAAATATCACTTGTGTATATCTTTTAATTTAAAAACAGAACTGTGATAAGTTGCTAGATAAATATACCCTGCTAAAATAATTCAGAGTTGTCAAGATCAGCTACTATGATATAAATTTTATACATCAGTCTGGAAACTCACTTTATATCATAATATCGACATACGATTTGCATGTTACTGATGTGGTCGCATGTATGTAATCAAATACAACACCAGCTAGTATGCCTGCTGGACCAAGCCCCCAACGTGTTTCACAGGCGTTTCTCCCCACCCCGGCACCTTGTTCCTCCTGTAGTTCCCAGCCGAGCATGTGGACGCCCTGCAGACGGACGCGGGCTTCGAGACCACCATCGGCAAGTTCGACAGCAACTTCAGCTCGCTGCTGATGGACCTGCTGGACAAACTGAGCATCTATAGCACCAATGACTGTGAGCACAGCATGATCAACATCATCTACAGGTGAGGCCGCTCAGATGCAGATTGGTTCACAGGGTCTGGACACGCTCCATTGGGAGGCGTTTTCAGCTGTTGCCCCCTACTGGGCATAGGCTTCTGGTTAATAGGGAGCAAGGATGGTCTAGTGGTCGTGGGTTCGAACCCCGGTGCTGACCTACCTGTAAGCATCCTTGAGCAAGATGACAAGTCTTATTGATTATTATCTCTTTTTGTTCGAGCGGTATGTTCGAGCGGTATGACTCAACCTGTTTATAGAATGTAGATGTGTTTATATATTCCAGTCTGAAAATTTGGATAATATAGATTCATGTAAATGTTTGTGCAGGCTGGACTTCAATGGGTTCTACACAGAGCGTCTGGAGAAGATGGCAATAGAGAGAATCCAGAAAGCCGCTGCTTAGCATATGTTGTTGCTGATGTTTATAAATGGTCATCCCAGCAATAAGCATTACCTGTGTCTTATCTTAGCCACCCAGATGTGACTGATATAGGCTGTAATGTTCCTGTCAGCCTTAGGTCATCAAATTGTGTGTGATTTCAGAGTCCAATATCAATGTAAATAAAAAAATACAACAGTGAAATAATGTATTACTCTCAGAAGGTTACAATTATTTTCTGTAAATGATAATTATTTTAGTTTGCTGTGTTGAATAAAACTAACTTGGGTACATGACCCCTCCCTTGTCTACGCTTGCATCTGAGTTTCCGGTAACATGTGACGTCACGTTAATAGCGTGTGCCGTGCGTCACTTCACTGGCCGCCTGTGTGTTCTAGGAGGGGCTTTGACAAAGCCTCGCTACGGCTCCTGTCTAGAAGTGCGTTTGCGTTACAGTGTAGCGCACCACCATGGGATATAGCATCTTATCCCTTTGGATCACATGCGGTAGGTTTAATTATGACAACTGTACTACTTTATTAATCTGACATCTCAAGGTTTTTGTAAGGAAAACTTTAATCAGTGGCCTAACAGAATCTAAAATGTTACTCTTATCTTTTAGACGTATGATAAGAGCACTTGAGCTTCTTTTTATAGCTGCCATTTGCAACAGTTTTCTATTTGAAAAGTAGATAAGGTTTTGATATTAGAGCTGATTATTATATTTTTGTGTTTTTAGCTTCACTCGTTCAGAGTTCGTGGATGCTGTCACATGTCGATCACTATGAGGTTGTCAGACCACAACGACTGCACAGCAGAGAAAGAAGAGAAGCTTCAAATGAGGTATTACAGCCCATTATAAACTATTACAGCCTACAGGTATAAATAAACTTGGTTTAGCGATTACAAAGCCAATTATGAAGATTAGTTTCAGCATTTGCCTAATTATTTTTTTCCATTAAGTTGTATGCTGAATCGATAAGGTACACTTTGGCAATTGAAGGAAGAAACCATACAATTAATCTTGAAAAAAACAGGTAATTAGGCCATTATTAAAGTACAATATTATGGCAACGTATGGAGTATGCAAAACATTTATATTTTAAACGTGTTTATATAGGAATCTTCTTGGAAGAGATTTCACTGAAACGCATTATTTAGAAGGTGGAAGACGGGTTACAAATTCGCCAAAGGAGGTGAGTTATGGCCGTTATTTATAGTTCTATGGATATAATAAGAATATATTTTATTTGTAACGTACTTTACATTAGAAGAAATCCCAAAGTGCTACATAAGAAATGTTAATAAATTATACCAAAAGTTGCAACATTTGTAAATATTGTATATGGCTGACTGTATTGCTCATGTGTCACATTGTTTCATAACAGCGGCCTAATCATGTTAACTGTGTTATACATTATCTTTATAGGACCACTGCTTTTACCACGGCCATATTGAAGGCATGACGGATTCGTCAGTTAGTGTGGGTATTTGTTCAGGTATTAGGTAAGTGCAGTATAGTCTGTGACCTGAATGATTGTTACATTTCTATGTTTGGGAAGGTATTTAAGGTTTTAATATTAATGTAATCAAGAAAACTTGTAGTTTTACTATGCCATAGTAAATGTGGGAACAAGTTATACACTTTCATTTCCTTTATTTTGTATTTCCAATAAATTAAACCGGCAATTAGTCCATTCTGTAATTTATTTAATTTAATTAGCACTCTCTTTATGGTTAATGTGTTTCAGTGGCTTTGTGAGAGCCAGACAACAGATGTACCTTATAGAGCCCCTGGGACTCAGTGAGCATGGGGACCATGCTGTTTACAGACAGGAGCACCTCAAAATCACTGGCAACCCAATCTGTGGATCATCTAACGACACCACTGTCTACGACCATGACCAGAACCTGCAACCAAGGGGTTCTGGCCTCTTCAACTACAGATCCTGGGTAGGCACTTATTGTTTGAAAATGTAAGGTACAGTCTGATTGTGACCAACATGAGAATATGCAAGTATTGTATCTGTAGGACCAAGGGTAGAGAGGAATTTGTACACAATTTACAGTCTGTACATGTTGATATTGGTTGGTGTCGATACTGAAGATTGAACATGCTGACATCTTTCTGACTTATTTTTCCAATTTAGAAAAGTAGTCCTGTGTCAGATCAACACCGTTTTGTTGAATTGATGGTGGTGGTTGACAATGCAGAGGTACGTGTTTAAAAAGAAAGTTCTAGTAACTAGTACTGCAAGTCTAATTCTTAAACTAAATATGATCATATATGTATATATAATTTGTTTTTTTGTTTGCTCAATTCCACCCAGTATAAGCGTTACGGAAGCCAAACCAAAGCTCGGATTCTGGGAGTTGTAAATCATATTGATAAGGTAGTAATTAATTATTCCGGTAGGTTGACTTTTATTGCTTTAAGAATATAATTTGATGGAAAAACACACCTCTCTCCCTCTACAGCTGTACCGAGCCTTCAACCTTCACATCATGTTAGTGGGATTAGAGATTTGGACATACAGAGACTATATCGACGTTGACCCCAACCCAGAAATCACTCTGGATAGATTCCTCCTGTGGCGGCAGACAGACCTTCTGACAAGGTTACAGCATGACAATGCCCAGTTTGTGACGTGAGAAACCATCTTTATATCCTCTGTACATCATCTCCATGGTTACCAGAACTCAATATTATGGCCCTAACCTTTGACTTACTGTCATCAATAGCGGCATAGATTTTGTGGGAGATACTGTTGGACTGGCAAACAAGTACGCAATGTGCACAAGAAATTCTGGTGGAATCAATCAGGTACCACTACTTGCCTATTTGTTGTTAATATTAGTAGTATTATTTGTGTTATAATGCTAAAACAACATGATGAAAAATGTTATGCTTTGTGATTTCCTTGCGCAGGATCACATACACAACAACGCTATGGGCCTGGCCTCCACCATTGCCCATGAGATGGGTCACAACTTTGGCATGTCCCATGATGTATCAGGCTGTATGTGTGGCTCTCCTGTCAGCAGTGGCAGCTGTGTCATGGCAGAGAAGCTCAGGTGAGAATAAACATAGGTACAGTAGATTTCCACCTACAGTATTTAGGGGTTCCCACTGGTCATGGATTTCCTGGAATACCATAGCTGGAGGAGTCAATTCCAGACATGGAAAGTCAGGAAATGTGATCATGTTTTAGTGGAACTCATGGAATATCAGGGAAATCTTATTTGCAGCATGTTTACATTTGAGTTGCTATTCACAATGTTACTGGACAAGGTATTTTAGTCTGAAATACATCTTAATCTTTTTTATTATTAGTCTAAATGTTTTTATGACTAGTACCTACGCTAAATACCATCACATTTATTTTCAGTTTGTTTATTGTTGCCGTGCTGGCCGGCCCTTCTACACAGATATGAATATCTGGCCTGTTATTTCTGCTCATTTTAGGTCACTTATTTGATTATGTTGAGACATTTTGGGTAGCTAATATTAGCGCTACAACGCTGTAGCTGTATTCACTGTTAGGCCTCTTACAACATCACTGGGTGTTTGTCTTAAAACCGCTTTCCCCCCATGCGGACCCCGTAGGACGGGAACACAGGTGTTCCCAGAGTTGTTCAGCAACTGCAGCAAGTACCAGCTGGCCCAGTTCTTCGAGAGAGCTCAGCCCAGCTGTCTGTCCAGGCCCGGGTCTGTTGCCGTCGTCGACGCAGGCCCTCGCTGTGGCAACGCACTGCTTGACGACGGAGAAGAATGTGATTGTGGCACAGTGGAGGTAAAACCCAAGCTCGCTTCTCATTCTGTTGACCAACCTATAATTTCTCCTCTTTTAGATCAGCACTTTATATTATTAAGCACTTTGTTGGTCTTTCAGTACTTGGCATTCACCGGGAATTGAACAAATAATGTATATTGTAAAATATACAGCTGTGTCAGCCGCGATGACATGCATGCTGTCATTACTAACAGAATGACGTTTACGTACGGTGACTTACGGTAACCTGTTCGATTGTCAAAGTCAACGTGAATGTCAACCAAGAACGGCTTGTGTGTATTGGTCTCGTCTCTAGGAGTGCCGCAACCCATGCTGCAATGCCTCAGCCTGCCGTCTAAAAGATGGAGCGCAGTGTGCCCATGGCCAGTGCTGTGATGACTGTCAGGTACCCAGTCCCATAGTAAACTGTCTATATTTGCCATGTAGCTTATGGAGGATTTGTTTAACATGGAGGCAGTAACACTATTTCAGCTGATGATGCTGAGAAAGTGGGCTCTCGCTTTCTGGGGTTAATTGGAGCATCAAGGGGACAGTTTAATTGACCGATTAGATGGGACATAACAGCATAGTAGGCTATAGAAAGGGAAACAGACAATTTACAGTTTCTGTTGGGTTCTAAACTTGCTCAATTGTTATTGGAGGACAAAGCGAAAACGGGCAGGCCTTGGGATCGGTACATTCTGCTAAACGTGTTAAAATATACTAACTCCTATACTACATGGGTAATGGGAGATCCTGGTTGACTAGCTGGTAGTGAGCAGCCAGGCACATTATAGGAACTCTGGTTTGTCACACAGACAGCAGACATGCCTTTTATCAGTGGGTGAAATTGCAGCAAGAGGAAGGTAGGCTCACTTTGAGCATTGCCAGGGAAATGATGGCATGTCTGTGAAAACAGGAACAAATGTAATATCCTGGGCTGGCATTGCCATTCCCATGGCAACGCACCATATCCTGCCTCCTCGTGAGAATTACGAGGACTGAGAGGCATGCTGTCAACCAGGGCAGGGAGTTAATTGTGACTCGTATCGCTCTCGTTCAACCACGCAATGTTCACTGCCTCACTGTTGTGTGGACCCACAGTTCAAACAGACGGGAAGCGTGTGCAGGCAGTCGACCGGGGACTGCGACCTGCCTGAATACTGCACAGGCTTATCAGACCATTGTCCAGAGGACAGCTTTGAGATGAATGGTGAACCGTGTCGCGGCCAGGGCTTCTGCTACAACGGCCAGTGTCCCACACATCAGCAACACTGCTGGAGGCTGTTTGGACAAGGTACCCCGCCTTTGTGTTTACTCTGGATTAGGATCTTTTATATTATCATTTATGTTGTGCTTCACATTGTGTTACGGGAATTATTACAAAAATACATACTAGCTTTTATTTTAGGTCTTCACTATCTAAATTGTACCTCCGTGAAATTGGATATGATAACAATGATAATAAAAGTATTTTAATTTGTTTGTGCACGTTAAATAAAAATGTGTGCGCAAACCATCTTAGAGGAATACATTTAAATGTACAAGATAAGCCTTTTGAGCGATTCAGCCCTTTCCAGTGTGAGCCAAACAGGAGGACGATGACCTCATCTGTTTGTGTTTACATAAAATAAACCTTAATAAAAGTTAAATAACATTGCATAAATGTATGTTTTGTTTGCACAAACGAATGTGTTAAGTAAAAAAAAATTATATTAGCATGAGTACGTCATACCATTGCAAATAACTTAAAGTAAAATTTCTCTAAAACGGTTTGTGCACACATTTTTGTTTTTAGCACAAACAATGCACAAACAAATGTAAATACTTTGATTTAGGTATTAATGGTTTGTTCTTC
>JAODVN010193559.1:0-12612 GCA_025434125.1 Chologaster cornuta
GAAGCATTATTTGTGTATTGAGAGTTCTGACAGAAGTGTTAAACCTTGTGACTCCACAAGGTCTAAGTCAAGCTTCACAGTTACTAACCACAGGGACCTTTAGTAGCAATATGCTTTTGTCTGGCAATGTGGCTTCACTTTGGGTTTGGTCTATTCAGTGTCCTGACACTGTGATGAACCATTTCTAAGAAATGTATTTACAGTAGCTGTATGTATGAAAAGGTTTTCAACATGGTAGATTGTTTACATTGGCTCATCTTCTTACAAACAAACAAACAAAATAAACTTTCTGCGGTCCAATCCTCTTCCCAACAGAAAATATAAACCACATTTCGCAATGAAAAGATCCATTCCAAAAAGTTTGTAGACTACACACACTATGACAACAGCAGCATCACGACAGAAGTACAGCCATGAAGGTGTCATGGCAAAATGTTATCTGCCAAAAAGCAGTCTGCCGAAAACTGATTGCCGTCTCCAAGAGCGCATGCAGCCCTAGATTATAAATAATCTATAGTCCTTTTTACCAGTATACATATATTGAAAGTGGAAGCACAACTCGTAACATGCACCTTTGCATTTGCCAATCAATTCTCGGCTGATTATAGTTTATTGGCACAACATCGTCAATGGAGGTTGTGTAGGACACAAAATTGGCTGTGGTTACTGCATCTTCTGAGAACGTAGAATAGTGGTTCTTTTTTTCCACAATATTAAAATGATATTTTATAACATGGCAATTTTTGTATTAATTCAAATGTGGATGGGTGATTCATTGATATAATCTGTGGACAAACTCAAAACTAAACATTTTGTCTGTTTTACGGTTTTAAATGATCTTATTACTGTAGTTTATGTAATACGTTGAAAACTATTATCTTATTCCTTTTTAGATTCATTTATAGGATCTTTGATTTTAAGGTAACGGTGCTTTTATTGCCACATACACACACGTAGCGAAATTCATCCTCTGCATTTAACCCATCCCTCAAGGGGGCAGTGGGCAACCACTGTGCAGCGCCCGGGCTGCACAGCACTAATGTATGTGTATGTGACAATATCACCTTTCTTCAAGGCCAAAACTTTAAATATTTTGCATAAATAAAAATTAATTGGAGCCAAAAACCAAAGGTTATATTTGTCATAGAAATCTGGGAAGTGTCTAATCGGAACTGTCTAAATGGGAATATAATCCACATACGCCGCACTCCGCAGCTACAACTAAAGAACAAACCAGTTACAGAAGGCAACAAAAACACGATAGGAACCCAGCGTCTTTCAGAAGCAAAGTCAACTGTCACCAAGACTTTGCTTTACTTGCTCTGTCATGTGGCCTACTGTATATCAAATAATGCAGCATAGATCAATCGTAAACAACACTAGGTGAGAGAAAATACACTGTTTGAAGCAGGAGAGGGGGGAAGCCCCTAAGAAACAGCTGGAAACAGGAAGTGTGTGTGCGTGCTTGTGTTGTATGTTTCCTTATGTAACCGTATGCATGTACAGTATTCGTAACGCTGCTTGGCGATCTGCACGCAGTTCCATTTTGGATACTTTTGTCCATAGCATATTCTCTATTTAATGACTGTGCACTACAACTAGATAAGCATGAACTCCACCAAGGAGATGTCAGCTGACACAGGTGGGTGCACTCTAGGGTTGCAGGATTATAGGGGGGTGCCCCGCCACCACCCATCATCTCTTGTTGGCCTTAATATTTTGCTTAGACAAAAATAGTATGATGCAAGCTTTAATTGAATAAATTACCAATGCAAGCGCATCCACAGAACGAGTGGAACTTACGTATTTACATGACCAAATATTCATAGATAAACCAGTTAGCATCTGCAACTCCAAAATATAAAAATCACAATATGAAAATTCCCCCGTTTCCATTTCCATTCTATACAAGCAAATATAACAGGCATATCAAAAATAAAACCACTTCCTAGAAGAAGAAAATGTGTATCTTAATTTACTGTGGAGTGGAACATTAGTGAACTTTGACCGGGGAGCTCACAGCTTCAAGTAAAATATAGGCCTAAGTACGGTATGTGTGGTTGACCCCACTTTGTTGTAATTGGCTGTAGTTTTCCTAGTGAGCAATGATGGAGGAGACAGCCAATATTGTATGATACTGGCTATGAACACTTGATGACAGACTCTTCTCTGGTCTTCAGTATACATTATCCCATACTAAAACTGACCCAGCAATTACTACAACCACACACATTTACTACAAACCAGCAAACTGAGGCATGGGTTATTCGTATGCATTCGCATTAATGTGTGACCGTACCCTTAGACTAAAGCTTAGTTAGCTATATACATTTAAGATAGTTAAATAAACAGTGCAGTTCTACCAATAAACACATTTCCTCACCACGCACATACATGCCTTCCAGCATGCAAAGGAGTAGCGGCCTGTAATGGTTCAGTGGAGTTGCTCTTGTTGAGCCCCCGGGGTTAGTCGCCCTCTGTCCAGTTGCATCATGTTTTTTAACAACATACAAATAAGTGAGATACCCTTAGGGATATCTTTCCAAAGTGTGTGTACAATTTCTTCGTCATTGTATTTGTATAAAGAGTATATATTCTAGAACCATCTATGTTGGTGCCAATGAATTATGCTTTACTGTCATTTCAAAAGAAAAGTAAAACAAATACAAATACATTGTGCTTTTCGTAAACAATGTACTGTATGTATAGCAATAATGTATCTACGACGTTTAACCATGTTGCTGGATGCATAGCTAACTGTTTGTGAGAGTTTGTGTTTTTACCTTTGGAGGGTCAAATAGTTCCAGCTGATATTTCTCCCCTCCGCCTCCCCCTGCACCTTGCGTGTCCCTGGTCCTCCGGACCAGAAGGCGGCAGCGTTTCCAGTTGGGCTGAGTGTCTGAAATACTGTCATCTACCAGGAGGTACCTCAGCTGCCCTTCCTTACAGCATCCGCTCATCTCCGACTTCCGCTGCGAGAGGCGGAGCCGGCAGAGCCGACGGAGCCAGCGGAGGGGAGCGGCTCCAGGAGTGGTTGCGTTGGACAAGGTGGGGGACGTGGCTTCTGCGTTCGGACAGGAGGAACTGGTGGGGGACGAGGACGCCAACGGCGACACGCCCTCCAGCGTCAAGGAAACCCCACCCGCTCTCTCTGCGCTGGCTTGTGAAGTGACGGTGCCGGTGGGGCTGGGGTTGCTAGGAGACAGGTCCTGTTGGGAAGGAGGACTAGAAGCGGGCCGCTTCTTGAGCAGCTGCCGTACACTGTTGCGTATCTGGCTGATGGAGAAGTGCGTGTCCTCGGCGTGCACGAGGCTGCTGGTGCTGTTGTCCGAGGAGTACCTATCGGATGCCTGGTGCCGCTCGGCGCCGGACACCTCGTCGTTGCTATGGCTGCGGGCCGGCAGTGAGCCACTGCCGATGCTACGGGCGGACCCCCTGAGGTTTCCCGCAGAGCATCGCAGGGGCTGCTCCGCCTCCCGGCTTACAGCCTCCGTCTTCGGGGAGAGCACGGCGAACAGCGCCGCTCCTCCTTTCGGCCGGTCTGCCTCCCGGTAGTCCAGAGCCCCGGAGAAGGAGGTGACCCCACTGGAAGGGGCCGCCGGAGAGGAGGGCAAGGCGCAGCCGCCAGAGGTGGAGCAAGTGCTCTGGCCGAAGGGAGCGGCATCTTTGTCGACCTCGCAGCAGAAGTGCTGCTGGAAGAGTTGGGCGAACTGCTTGGAGAAGCTCTGTGGCGGCAGCACGTCGTGCTGGGCGCGCTCTCGGGCGAAGTTCCGGTAGTGTCCGGCAAGCTCCTGGGCTGCGGTGATGGCGTGCAGCTCGCAGAACTCCCTCCAGCCTCGTGGTGGCGTTGCCACGGTGGGGCCTCCACCCGCGCCCGCTGCCGCCGCTGCTATGGTGGTGGTGCTGTTGTTGGCTGGATGGACAGTGTCACCATTCATTGCAGTATCCAGGCCGAGTGAGAATCACTGCTGTGAGAGAGAAAGCGAGAGAGAGCGTTGAAGAAATAAAGACAGGGAATAAAGTAATGGATAGGTTGAATAGAGGGGTAAGAGAAAGGAATAGGGTAAGTACAATTTGACACATTTTTAATCAATATGTTGTGCAACAGTGGAGAGTAAAAGAAGAAAACTTGTTTAAAAGTGATAGAGCAGCCTCCATCTACTTTTATCCGTGCTCAATCTTAACCAGAACTAACAGGTTTAATGGAAATGCTAACTCTCTGGCAGTCAATCTAACATGAATAGGTGATAAGTTATGCTTCACTATGAGAAACAACTGATTATTATTCAGTTCAACAAGAAGTCATCAGTTCAATAGATCAAAGATATTTGTATATTCAAATTGAAGTTGCACAACTACAACAATTTTCTTAGGAGAGGATTAAATGGAAAAGAGAAGCTAAGCAATAGAAGCAGGAAGAATGGTATGAATAAATGCTGACATCTTGTCATTTTCAAATCATGCTGATACGGGAGAAAATGTGGTAAGTTGCAAAGATGAATGAATATTGCAAAAGGACAGTCATTCAGACAGTGAATGACAGACACATGATTTGAGGAAGTTGCCTGTGTGGCATTTGTTTGCCACACTGTCTGCAAGTATAACACCTGGTTTTCTTAAGATACTTTTCTATCTTTCCTTCTAGCTTAAATAACCTTACCGCATTGGTGTTCTAACAATTACAAACTGACACTGTATGTTATGTTTAATTAGGCCAGCAAATTAAATACTGTAGGAATGCGTCCTATGTGATTTTGTGTTTCTATTATGTAACCCTTGCAAATAGATACATGAAGGCAGTGTGTATAGCCTTCAGTCTAGCCAGGCTCATTTGTATGCAACAAAAGCAAACCTGAAATATACAAGGACATTTATATATATTACACGTTGGAGCTGTTCTAACCTAGAAGAGGAGAAACAGGTGACACTTTACATTCCATGCTAAACACTTACAATAATAAATTAAAATGCTTTTTGCAAATAGTAGACCCCGTGTCTACATAAGATATAGGGCACAGGCTATCCCTGACTCTCTTCCTCACTACAGTACATGTTCCGATGCGATCATGTCAATGGCCTCCCTGTCCTTGTCTGCGGCTATTCAGCACAACAGGCCAAGTGAAAGCATTTACATATGTAGATCTTCACTTAACCTGTATTTTTCCTGTCAATTACAACCCTACTGTGCCCCCAAAATCTCATGCAACTCTACAAACTTCAGCCGTAAACCGTTTCTGGGTTTTTATTATTTTTTACATGAATACGGTGCCTTGCTTGATCAGTCAGTTAAACATCAAGGGATGTTGGAATAATATTTGTGTGTCCAAGACCATCTTTTTACACCTATTTTATGATACCACATCCATTGCAATTAAAGCATTAGTCTCTCTCCCACAGAGTTGGGAGCCGAAAGATAGAACAATACGGTAAGGGAACCAACCTGGACACTTCTATCCACTGCATCTCTAGGACCAAAATAAAACTGACCAAAAAGTTATAGATTACTGTAAATTTGACATTTCTGCCCAGCATTGTTCATTTCTATAAAATGGGGTTGGGTATGAGGTATGTGTATGCTTACAAGTAACAAGAACAGGAACATTTATCTTTGAGATTCAAAACAAGCAGGGGTGAAAGATAGAACATTATCTCCAAAATGAATTGTTTCTTTCTGATTTAATATGTCCAACTCCTACAGTATGTTTGTAATTAGTGTTATGTTCTAACAATGTTAGTAACGTGTAAAACACATTGCACATAAATCAACCAGTGGTATTGTTGGTCACAGCTCAATAGAAAAATGGACACATTATTAAATATTTTTCATTCAACTCCTTCAATTTTGTGCACATGGAATAAACTCAAACGCAAATAAATTAATGGTTATTGTGGACATTAGCGTAAGGATGAATACCCTTTCAAAAGAGAGAGGCCTGATCTGATGCAACACTGGAGTCATATACTCACACTATTAAGATCCATCAGCATGCCTTTATAATCCTATACATTTGATCACTCCTCAAATGCAAAATATAATGGCAGTTTACAAGCATTTTATCTGCATGTTGTATTACAATGTATTTGATTAAATGGGGACTTTTTAATTGTTAGAAGACTTTTATTCCAATTAACATGCTTGTAAATAAGATATTGCAATGTTATGCAACAATGCATGTTATGCAATATTGAAATTGTTTCTGAAGTAGATTTTTTTTTATGTTGAGATTAGGATAATTTGACCCATTTTGAGTGAACAGATGTGTATCTTGACACAGATCTATGAGGGATCATAAAGTGATTTTAAGACACCACAAGGCATATTCATAACAAGGCCAGGTTACAACATACGTCAACACTATTATAGTGAGACATCATCTAGTGCCAGGGTTTAGCCTAAATATAACTCATCATATGCCTACATACATGTTTTACTCCAAAGCAGCAGAAAAGGGTCTTCACTAGCTAGCATAAGTATGAGTATATGTGGGTATGCGCGTGCATGCTCACCAATTCCGGTCCAACAGATCACAGAAAACCACAAAAGACGTGGTTGCGGTTTGTCCAAACATGGAGGAACATGTCTTGTTATCTTTCTGCCAACATCTTTCTTTCTATCATCAACATGAGGGGTGGGTGGTCAAAATGTGAAACACTTGTGTGTCAACTGAGAAGTGTTTACTAAAAAAAAAAAAAAGGAAAAAAATAATGATATTATAAAACACATAAAGTGGACACGCACGTCAGCAAGGGCATCAAAAACTTGGCATCGAGAAATATTGCGTCACTAAAGCTCCTGGATGTGCCATTCCGCAACAACGATGAACACTTCCTGTACATTTAGGAGCACGCCCCCTTGTGCCCCTGCAGCTGGCCCCAAGAAGCATGTTTCTATCTGCGTAGCCAGCCCAGCCATGACTCAGCAATGACTGGCTGACAGACTACACACGCACATTTCCTCTCTGTGTTCCCTGTTGGGGGGGGGGGGTTGTGTGTTTCTGTGCCCATGGTTTTCCCATTTGTTCTCATCCACTGTGTTCTGCATCTGTTATGGAGCGGGGTGGCGTACAAAACCATTAATTAATGCCCCCACACACACCCCTCAAAATGCCACATTTCAGTCTGTTCCTCTCCCCTCCATATTAGTTTTGATCCTTCTTCATCAAAAGCAATGTTTTTTCCCCCCTGCCCCGCAGGCTTGATGCCTAATGCTATCATTTATCTTTCCAATGTGGCATTCTCACCCAGCCTCCCTGCTACCTGAGGCAATAGGAATTTGAGAAAGTATTTTCAAAGAGTGCATTTATTTTCAGTTGAACACCCACAGACAGTTTGATGGCAAGAAAATGCATATTTATGTGCCAGTGACCAATAGACGCTGCCACTAATTATGCACTGCCTATGACAACAGTATTACTGCACCCGGAGCCACATGTCATGTAAGCCATGTTCTCCAGCAAGGTCGCTCCTATTCAACTAAGTGCCAAGTTCAAGAGCTGTCTATCAATTAAATCCCTTTGAACTCAAGCTTGGCGTGTCTATGGCAAATCTGTGGGGACCCAAAAAAGGAGAGTTGGTTATAAGCATCAACTTGATCGGTAAACGCTTAGCTGGGCTAAGGCTTAGTCCAGTTTAGTCTAAGATACGGCAGGTCGGTATCTAAAGCCTCCAACTTAAGTGGACATTCAAATACAGACACTAGCATGAATAACATATACAAAAACACACTCGGACACAGAGTTGATAGTGTATAGGGAATAATCCAACGTGTGGTGGAAGCCCCTTAGAGGGTCGTCCTGTTTATATCACATTGGCTGGTGACTCAGCTCTCACACAACACACAACGCCCGGTAATCCTTTGTCGGGAAACAACCCTTGTTCAAAGCCATAGACACACAGACCCAGCTGCAGCCATGTGGGTGAACACTTTAGTATGGTTGTTTCAGTTTAAGTCACCAGTAGTTACTAGTTAGCACAACCTTCTGAAAATATGTTTGTCTATTTAGACACGAATGGCCTAATTAATGCAGGGTTAGTTCACACAAATAACATTAAGAGCTGCCATGCTGTGAGAGTTCAGCACAGCGATGCTTTAAGATAATAACATACAATTCAACAAGTGGAACCGGGGCTACGAGGCGATTACAGCACAGTGAATCCCAAGAGGGCAAGGAGGAAGTGCAAGCCATGAGAGCGGGACTAAAAAAGAAGGCAACATGTCATCCCCCATGCTGGCTGTATGCTCAACCATGGCATTGTGAACTGAAGAAACTAAACTACTGTATTTATGATACATAGTGTAAACCTTTTTGGAGTATACAAATGTTATTTTCTATCAAGCTACTTCAAGATCAAATGTAGCTGGGGTTTTATTGTTGTCATTTTTATTAAATTTTTGTCACAAAAGCATATTTTTAATCCAAAGAACCAGAATTCCTAGACCTATTCCCAAGAAAATATGAGTACATTAACTAGTTATATCTGCAATTCCCCAGATAAATAGGCATAGCTATGGCTTGTTATTCCGTTAAGTGTTTCAAACATACCAAGACCAGCGTACAGCTGGTTTATTTTAGTTAAATAGGACACAGTTGCGTACCAAAATGCAAACACGGCTTCAACATACCCTACACACAAACATCACGGTTCAGTGGATTTTCTCTCCTTAAAAGCCCCCAATCCCCCAACCGCCCCATGCCAACCTGTTTCGGTGGTGTCTCGAGCGTCTGCTCTTTACTGGATCCTTTGATCAAACTGACTCTTTGATGAGGACCCTTTGTGAATGAGTTGGTTACTGCTTTAAAACCTCCCAGGAGGAAATTAGACAAATATGGAGAGAAACAGACTGCAGGTGGTGGTTTTGATAGTGTGTGTGTGCGCGCTACATTTTGATATACCTATGCTGGTTTACACTGATTACTATATTGCAAAAATTATAATTTTAGCAATTAAAAGATGGAAAAAAATAATGTGTTTAATGGTCACATTACATAACAAGGCACATCCTGAAGCTACGTGCGTGTGTGTGTGTGTGTGTATATATATATATATATATATATATATATATATATATATAATCACGCGCTCCATTTCCAAGCTCAGCCAGACCTTTTTCTGACCTGTCAATCACGCCTCAATAATAACCAATCAGATTACCTGACTTACCTTAGCAATGCCTGATGTCCCACAAACAAAGCTAATTGTTAGAATTAGTCAGACTAGGTCACTGCTTTTCAAACCAGAAAACACAGTTGGCTAAACTAACTCAACTGACTGTGAACATCAACAAACACGGTTGGAGGTACCGTAAGATAGAGAAAAATATACGCATTCACCTTTATTAACGGTCCTGGCTACATAACCTATGTAGGTAGCTGTTTAATGTTTTCTGTAATGGACAGAATACACATTACAGCCAGTGTGGGATCTCACGTTGTGTGAATGCGTTACAGCGACCTTGACTAAAGACGTTGATGCCTCTGTGTAGAACGCGGTTTGACATGGTAGACTTACTTGGCAAGAAGCACACTGCAATGTTATTAGGAATACACCGGTTGGGATGAACAACAAATCTGGCTACACGTCTTTGAAATCACCCATTGGAGACTGGGTATGAGCCAGATAGGGAGACAGATAGGGGGAGAGAGAGAGAGAGGGATGTGCTCCATGAAGGGTGAAAGAAAAAAACGGGGTTGTGGCTAAGGCTTCATTGTCGAGGGGGGACGGGGGAATAATAGCAAAAAATTGAACATCTGAAGTGCGCACACACACACACATACACACACACAAGAACAAAACAAAAAACAAGATCATGTAAGAATGAGTGAGAATGAGAATGAGTCAAAAGCCCTGGTGAAAGTGAGAACCAGGCAAGGTGACAGGCGAGTGCAGAATGGAAAGTGGCAAGCTATGGGCGTAGCGCGGTTGGTGCTCTGGGCTAGTGGGCTAGTTGGAGCTGGGCCCTTTTCTTTTTGGGCAGCAATCACAGGAACAGGAAGCCCTGCCCTGCTCTGGAAATCGGTTACAAGTGTATATGCACGTGCACACACAAAAATGCAGCATGCACAACCATTTTCCTTTAGCTGCCATCATTTCGGTTTGTGGTTACCCCATGTATACACTATATAAATATGACTAGCCAATATATCCGTCATCTTTATTATTAAGCATTCACTTACCTGATCTGTTATATTAGGCCTAACATGTAAATGAAGTCGTGGGACTTTGCTAGAGAAGGTACTCTTGTTAGCATGAAGTAAGATAGCTTTGATAATGAATAGAGCAAAACCCAAGACACGTACTGAGCATAATATAGGAAGTGATGCTGAAACCTCATCATTTCGACATTTTCAGCTGGTTCATAGTGAAAATAACGAGAAACAAAGAGCAGATATTCTCAATGTAACAGTAATCTCTCTACAGTATACTTCAGTTAATACACTCACACTGTACATTGAGCAGACCTATTGTTGAAACCGTGAATCCATGATTCCAAGGCTTAATGAAAGTAAGGAAGAAAATTACAAATTCTTCACCTAAAAGATCATAATGGGGCTGCATACATAAACGAATTATGCTACATCCACACAAGCTTTGAATTCAAACATTGCATCATAAATTCTGCCGCTTCACAGAATGATTTTCGACGTGTGCATGTGGTCCAAGGTAAATGTCTCTCTACACAGCGTTTGTTGTGAGATCTAAGATGTGACAAAGGCGGATGTGAACGATGGCTGACTCTCTCATCAATACAAGAAAAAGCAACCACGTCCTGGAACATTTTCAGAGCATAAAAGTTACAGTGAGATGGTGCCATTTGTTTACATAATAAGTAAACAAATGTTAGTACCAACAGCAGGGATTGCACAAACTCTAAACTGAGCATCACAGTTAAGTAATAGGAATTAAGTAATGGGAAAATGAGGTGCTGGCTTAAATAGTCAGGAATCCCCAATTAATTAAAGATAAACATGTGGAATTACCACTTACTAGCCAGCTATTACTAAGAACATGTTTTAATTGTCAAATCATGAATAGGTTATAATACAAGCTAGAGGCCTACAATATTATAGTGTGTCTGATTTCACAGAGGTTTACTGTGAACACCAACAATCAATGTTTAAAAAAAATACAAATATAATTAGCCCTACATTTTACATCAAAGGCATAGGCTAGCAGCAGAAGTGCTATAGCCTATGTCAGCAAAAACCCCACGTTTTGTTAAGTCTTGGGCACTTTCTATGTTAGTGCTAAGTTTCCAAAACAATGCAGGCTCTACCAGAATACAATGCAGCTATTCTTAAAATACACAGAACGAAGGCCGGGCCTCTCTCTGGTCACTTCCTGTGGTCTGGGAATGGAAAGGTAGGTTGGGGAAATGGTTTCATCAATGGTCTGGACCATTAGCTGTGCTGAAAATAACTGTATTCATTACATTATGCACTATATTGACATTTAAGTCTTTGAATTCTAACTTCTGGATTTATACACTTGCCCTCCGAAATTATTCTTAATAGATTATGTGTCCCACGTAACCACCGTACACTACAGTGCATTGTGATCGATACATCACGGTGCAATGTATCATCACATATGCTTGTGTATAAGGTCTACTTTATGGAAGATCTCAATGTATTTCATCATATGTCAAGTTTCAACTAAACACAATGCACAAATTCTGGAATTCTACTTGCTCCACAGAGCCGCCTTTAAATATCTTAATTCTTCTCCCAAATTTAAAGCAGAGACTATTATATAAAACCCCGCAATTGCTCATAGCCTATGTGGATCATTTACAGTATTTCATTGTTTACAATATTTATTTTCTATATTAACTCTACAAGTGTAAAACCACAAAAATCCACCTGCCAGCCATTTAAAATTGAACCTCATCCAAATTCATCCAATTTTTAGGTTGGATGAATACATATGCCTTTATGCAGTGCAGATACAAAGAGGGAAATTGTATTTCTCAGCAACCCTTATTATTGAACAGCTCTATCATCTCATTAACCTGCGACATACTGAGTATATTGCCACAATTTCTTTGAACTCTACTACTTTATGAATGACTCATGTCCTCATGATGCATATCAGTACTCCTGAATCACAAAGATGCATGGTAATATTTAGGATTTCAAAATCACAGAAAATATTAGGATGTGAGATGTGTTGCTGAACTGAGCTACATACAGGCTGAGAATCATCTGCAACTTCCACTGAAAAACATATTCAAAAATTAACAAGAAGCCAGATGGGGTTCTCTCCTACATCTGTATAGAAGATTGCCAATAAAGCAGAAGATGACTAGGTTCAGAGGTACTAACCAAACACTTGCTCCACCCACAGTATCCTAGCCTTGTTAGCATCCTAGCCTCGTAAGAATCAGTCTGGACAGGCAGCTTGGTTAGCACTTTCCCAACTTTATATTTCTACCTACTCAGAGAACTGAAATTGTCCAAACCTGCAGTGATATAAATGTTGAAGTGACATGTAAGATATGAAAGCTCTGTGGTTAAAGACTTCTCTCCATTACTCACGAGAGTGACACTACACTGCAGGGGGGAGAGATTAATGAGAATTAAAAGCATTGTTTAACTGGTTTTATTTGATTGA
>JAODVN010193668.1:0-10406 GCA_025434125.1 Chologaster cornuta
TATATATATTTTTATTTTTATTTTTATTTTTTCAGATTTGCTTTCATTTTTGGCAGAGATCTTGAGTACTGACAGTGGGGGAGTCTAACTAATCTTTAAAGTCTTCTCCAACACATACTAAATGCATTTAATGGGTCTACAGTCTAACTATGTGGTGGCCAATTCATGTTCATGCTGCCCTGAACCATGTACTCATAGTTTGAGCCTGGTGAATTCTGGCATTGCTGTCCTTGGTAATGGGTGTATTGGTATGGATTGGTCATTCAGTACATTCAGGTACTCTGCTGACTTGTAATTGTAATTAAATGTAATTGCCTCTTAACAATGCTGAGCCTAGTCCTGACCATTTGAAGCAAACCCAGATCATAACACTGTTATCTATCCAAACGGCAACTTTTTTTAAAGGGTTTCCGTAGCGAGCGCAATGCATCTAACTAAAAGCACTTACAAATACTACAAATCCTTTTAATTGATCAAAGGTACACCCACACAAACTCAACCCCAGCAGAAACGTAATAGCACCAAAGCACCCCCCACCCCCCCGACACACACACACACACACACACACACCACCCACCAAGCGTCAGATGTGCAAGGGTCCAGGAGTCATTTCGCTAAACAGCGTTTCACGGTCAGTGGAGAAGATAAATGAAAGAAGGTGTAAAGCTCTATTAAACGATGTGTCACAGAGCTCATTAACCTATACAAACACGACAATTAGCATTGCATCAGGTAGTCAAGCTGTCATGTTGACACCACAACGCTTTACGTGTAACATGAGTGAGGACAACATGGAACATGGAAGTCCAGGCAGAAAGCACAATGCATCCGTCTCTTTGCAGAAACATGCACTGCTGTTACTGAACTTCACAGTGTTGTCCAGCCCACTCTAACGTCCAGCAGGCAGCTGAACCCTCACAGCAGCTGGCTGCTGGATTCACTTTAAAACAGAAAATATATCAGCATAACACTGGCTTCGTAGTGAAGCGTGTTCCTTATCTATAAATATCACACACTTGGCAGAAGAACATAGAGAGGTCTTTTTGCTTTTTGCTACGTTGTTATATCTTGCACCTCGTTCATAGTACGCCAACCACAATGAGAAAAACAACTATGATTTAAGATAAGAGTCACATGCAACTATGATTTAAGATAAATAAAATGTAACTATGATTTAAGATAAGAGTCACATGCAACTATGATTTAAGATAAGACTCACATGAAGCTATGATTTAAGATAAGAGTCTCATGCAACTATTTTATATGAGTCACATGCATCTTTGATTTAAGATATGAGTCACATGCAACTGATATATCATATATAAGTCCCATGCAACTATGATTTAAGATAAGTATAACTTGCAACATATACGTGGATATTCTTTAGTTGAAAATCCTATAGTACACAAGTTGGAACTGTAGGCTTATAGAAACATCTGCAATCGTTATTTCAGATGGATGTACTGCTACAAGTACTATATTGCACATTGCTGTTTGTTATCTGAATAAATAAAGAATGGACCCTGCTTGTGTGTTCAGACTTTAAGAGCAAAAAACCTATTTGTCCAGAAGGTTCTGCAGCCTGCAGAGAAGTAGGCTGCATGCTGTGCTAGTGTTTCAAAAATATATCTCTTGAATTTATTTGCAACGCCCTAGCAGCCTTTATGAAATAGTAATGGCTTTCTCTTCTTAATGTTATTACGAATAGATTTGGGAAAAAACAGCCTGTCACCGATTCAAAAAATGTGTTGTTTTAATGTTGAATTGGACTTTGGCTAAACCCCTAACCTGTATCTATACCTCAATATTAGTATTGGATTACCGGACCAGCAAATCAGTTGTATTCATCTGCCATTAACCTCCATTTGATCTAAGTTATTACAGTGTGCTGTTGCAGTATATCATTTTATTTATTAATACAAAAAAACACACTAAATCAATTTAATACACACTGGGTTAATTAACACATCGCACATGTTTGAAAAACAATGGACGGCAACAGCAGAAGAAACTAGTTCTGAGTCCATGAACTAATGATCATCAACATCATTAAAGAGACGGTTCAATTTTGATGCAACAGAGCTGCAGAATCGAATGGTAAAAGTTCAGTATTTCAGCCGCATGTATAGTGATTCGATTCAACCATCCATAATGTGAAGACATCATTTTACAAGATAATATTGATGCAGAGCCAAACTTCAATTATGTGTTACAATGCTTTACCTTTACCAAGACTAATAGATGTTTCCCAAAGTGAAAAATGATGACTACAACTACATATCATTGTGTATTGAGACTGTAACATGAAAATGCACACACACACACACACACACGCACACACACACACATTGTGTGTAGCCCGTTGTCATTGTGCGTTCTGCCGCTGTGTATGTACTGTATAGCACAGGGTAAAATAATGTAGAAGAATGTGTTAAGCAGCTCAAGAGCACAGCGGGGCATCTCTCTCTCTGTCTGCGCGGAGGAAAGGATGTTTTCGAGAAGCCCTGGCATTCCTCTGGAACAATTTTCCACTTTGAAAACAGAGAATCCTCTTTTTACATGGCAATTGAGTGCGGATGTATAGTCAGGACAATGCTAAGCCATTGAGAATAGCAGTATAATTGTGGTGTACAAAATGAGACGCATTCATTGGGAATGAATTGGAGACTTGTTTAAAAAAACACAAATATGAAACACTCCAACCCCCCAATTCACATCCCTGATAAGGGCATTTGATGAGGACAGCAGGCTATAATGGAATGTAATTAAACATGGATAGTACAGCTGTTGTCCATGGGAAAACGTCTCTCCATTTCCCGACCTCTCAAGCAATAGCTCGACTGCATGCAAGTCATACCATGCACTTTCTCAAACTCGCTGTTTTCTATGTTCTACTGACTGCAGTGGACCACTACAACATAAAACTGCAGCCATTGCTAGAGCTCACACACACAAAACATTGTAACTGCACCCAAAATCACCACAGAAGTGTCATGAAGCAGCAATGGAGGTTGGCCTGAAACGTGTGGGCTACAACATTGTAAAACAAAAAGAAGAAAATAATAATAATACAAACCACATGATCTACTGGTCAATTTTTGTTCCTACCCTAAACTATAGGCATGAAAGTTGGGTCATAATCAAAAGAACGAGATCACGGGTACAAGCGGCAGAAATCGGTTTTCTCAGGAGGGCGGCTGGCTTCTCCCTTAGAGACATGGTAGGTTGAGAAACCAAGTCATCCGTGAGGAACTTGGAGTAGAGCGGATAATTCTTTGCATGGAAAAGAGCCAGTTGTGGTTCGGGCATCTGGCATCTGCTCCCTGGGCGCCTCCCTTGGGAGGTGATCCAGACACGTCCAGCTGGGAGGAGGCCTCAAGGAAGACCCAGGACTAGGTGGAGAGATTATATCTCCACACTGGCCTGGGAATGACCTAGGATCCTTTAGTTAGAGCGGCTTAATGTGGCTCGGGAAAGGGAGGTTTGGGGTTTCCCTGCTGGGGCTTCTGCCCCCGCGACCCGACCGGATGACGACGGATGGATGGATGGATGGATAGACGGACAGATGGATAGACAAACCACATGTAAATTAGGCTGTCAAATGCCTAATCTGACCTGAAGAATTCAGGCACTTTGTTAATACTTTAGAAACGTTATATTTTATATCTGGTTAAATGTTGCGGATATTAAGACAAGCTGTGAATCTCTTACAGCTCAATTCAAATCCTTCCTCTGATAAACGTTCTTGTCTGAAGCAAGCAGAGATGATGCTGTGATTCTGGGAATGTACTTTTCATTTACCATCTGTGGGTCACCTTCACCCTTCTTTACATAATGTGGACAAATGACACAAAGTGTTTCTGTTTAAATGAACAAAAAAAAGGGACATACATAATATGATTTGAATGAATAAATGTGTTACCAATCCTAACAACAATGTGTTTTCGGCAGATTCTTATGCACTTTAGTAAGAGATAAAAAAAATAGTGAATACTATTTATTTTTACTTTATATTTATATTTTTACTATTTATAATGAGAGAGCCAAAGTCACTTTAGCATTTTTCTCGAACTGGTGCCTAGCATTATTCCCCATTCACACAGGACATTACAGCATGTACCATGGAGAATCACATCAATCGTGGATATATGGGGTCTCTGTGTAACTGTCCAGTTATACGCAGACACACATAAACACACACACACACACAAATAATTTGTTTTGGTCGGAGATACTGGTGCTCTATTGTGACATCTAGTGGCACAAAAGATCATACATAGTTTCTTTAATAAGCGCTGTCACACGAAACCACCATTGCAAATGGCAACGCCTGCGATTCGTCACAACCTGAGTTAGACGTTGACAGTGAAACATTACCAGACAGATGTTCGGTTGGGGCGGCATTACAGGCGTGCAATTCATCTCATCTATGTGTAGCTTTCAGCAGCGTGATTACGATCGACTCCCCTTGGGAAAAAGGAATGGGAAATTGTTGCCATGATCCACTGAAGCTGAAAATGCTAAGGGGCCTAAATGGTGACAACACCCAGGCTCTCTATCAGTTTCCCATATCTACCAAGGAGATATGTTGTACCTTTCTCTAGACCAGAGATTTTCTATTGGGAGTACGCACATACAGTAGAACATCTACCTGGAAGAACTACATGACATTCGTGACAATTTTGTAAAGCATAATAGTAGCGTATCTGTATTTTGTACTTGTATTTAAACCTAACATACTACCCTCTGGACACCAAACACGATTAAGAACCACAGACTGGTCTAAAGCATTAGATCACAGTATTTCAATTAGGAGTAAGCACACTAGTGCTCCTAGTGGTACCTGGATGCACTACACGGCGTACATGACAATTTTGTATTGAATAACATTATTGAATAATATTAGTCTATCTGTATTTTCTACTTGTATTCAAGCATAACATTCAACACTTCTTTTACATGATTAAATCCTATATTTTTTTTTTTGCGCTTTATGTGTGGTAAAGGGGTACTCGGGCTTGGAGAGTGATTGAAATCGTGCACAGAAGCCAAAAAACGCATTAGAGCAGTTCAGTCAATTCAACACCCATGGCTTGAAGAACCCACAGATCATTGAGCAGATGATAAGTATATTCATTGAGTCTCGGAGACTATTGCTGGCTTTGCCATGGCATCAACCCATAATCACTATGGGCCTGGCAGCCCTGATTACACCTGAGATGCTCAATGAAAGTACTAATCTAACTAAACTATGGGGCTAAAGGTCCCAGCGATGCCTCACCGTTATCAGAAGCCATGAAGGTAATATTGTAGAGGTTGTTCTTGACGTACGGAGACTCACGATCCAGAATGGCAATTGTGGAAATCCGCCCGTTAACTGGGTCAATCTCCAGCCAGTTGGCAGGATCGTAGAGTTTAGAGTACCTGTGAGCGCCAACGAGAGGATATTAAGCACATTTATGTTGTATAATCCATATAAAGTCTTGCGTTTTATACTTTCTAGTCTGTGTGTTGTATTTTGTGTACACATTTTGTTTTATATGCATTAGTGTGACACTTACCCTTGGATAAATAAAGTACATAGCTAACTAACAAACTAACTTACTTATTAATTAACTGACTAATTAACTCTTTACCGAGGATCTAAATACAGTAAATCATTACTACATTAAAGCTGCTAGCTATAATATAAATACATGGGATCAATAACAAGGGGAAAAAAAAGGAAAATATTCGCTTTGACAGCGAAGACTAATTTAGTGCACTAACAAACTTAGGTATTCTTTTTGATCAGCCATGAAATACATCTATAAACTACTGGCCCTTGGCTAGGACAATGCGTATAATGTAGTACTGTGCACAGTTGAAGGAGTTGTCCCAATCTAGACTTTATAGGTTGCCTGAAAATGAATACCACCAGTTTGAAGAATTTGTCTTTTTTCAATTAATTTTAGATTTTATTTAATTACTTTTGAGATGCAATTTATTATTCACGTTTTAATCAATTATAGCATTAATCTTTCTTCTGTGTATAAAACTCATCTTGTCATCATAACTATAAATAGATATTTTTTTAATTAATTAATTTCATTAAAATCCAAGTGTACAGTGGAACAGTACTGAAAAGTCTTGATATCAGCTTTAAATGGCTGTTAGTCAAAGTGACCTGCAAACTCTTTATGGTATGCAGACATCCCAACGCTCCCAGAAGAGTCTCCTGCATTTTAATTGCGACTTCCTGACGCCCGCAAAATGTTATACAATATCCCGGAAAAGCGAGGGAGAGAGAGAGAGAAAGAAAGAGAGGGAGAGAGAGTGTTGAATGGTAATTTCTCCACTAGAGAGTGACAGCGTGCATTTTGATTGGTCGTTACACAACAACAGTGTATAGTTCTCTCCACTGTTTGCAGTCGTGATTTCTCAGCGGGTGGGTGAGTTTAATGGTTCGTCCGTTACCACAGCTAACATTATTTTATCTAGCTGCTGTGTATTGATGTCTTGACCAGCCTGATGTCACTGGAAGACCTCGATTCTGATCCCGACTCAGTTGCAGTCTTAGCCGGACATATAACTAATACTTTAACCAGTAGGCTATTTTAAGCCTTCACAGCACAGCACCCGTTTACCCAGATCCTTTGATTCATGTGAATGAGTGTCTCTGTAGACAGGAAAACGATTAAAATAAATGAATCTCAGACTAGTAAGGGTTAGAGTTAGGTACTGAGCTCTATACCTTTAAGAGTACCAACCAAATTACGTCAGTACTACCGAGTACCGGTTGAAGTAATATTACGCCGGTACTACTGACCAGATTTTGATACCATAGTGCACGTAAAGAGAGAAACATGAGAGAGATTACATCATCCCTACAGAGCCTGCACAATAATGATAATGATAATATAAATAATATCGTCGTTAATTTATAGATTGCTCAATTTTTTCTGTGCCGTCGTCTAGGCTAAAGAAGTTTTCCAGTTTACCAGTCTCTAGGCTTCATGGCTGTGGGATAAAATACCTTTTTACTTTATAGCATTCTATTCATAATTTACGCATCTGTTTATCATTCTGGAAGTAAAGCGTGATATGAGCGACCCCATCAAGGGGACGCAATCCACAGGGACCAAATCGAGGGCACAACACCGCTTTCAGCTCTCGACAAAACATTGTCGGGTGTTCCTGTAAAACACGACTACGTAGTTGCAGTTGAGACTGGAGTAGTGAGATAAACAAACCGCTGTAGAAGCGGAGAAAACTCTTGCAGCGGAATGATGAGAGAGCAGGAATCAGGTCACATGTGCACACATCTCCGGCGTTGAACACAGGTAAGATCGAACTAGCCCTATTGTTTATAGTAGCAATGTTTACAACGTGTGCATTTCAGATTTAACCATGTAGGCTACAACTACAGTTAAAGTCACTATTGAAAGTGTGCCTTGCTAAGGTAAATTACCGTATTCTGCAGTTGAAATTCATACACAGCATAGCTACTAGCAGGGAATGGGGTGTTCAGGAAAACTGAGTGAGGTATAGTTCAATAATGCTTAAATTAGGCTATAGGCTAAAGCAGAACTCCTAAAACAAGTTGTTCGTAAAAAGCCAGTCAGGTAGTTTATTTCCATAGATAACATTAAATTACTGTAATGTTATTACTAAGAGTAAAGTACCGAAAAAAAGTTACCCTTAGGTACCGGTACCACATTTGAGGTACTGGACCGGCACCTGCAATGATCTAAATGTGTTTGGTACCCAACCGTAGTAAGAGTGCCGCTTATATTAATATTGCATTACGTTAGCTCACCAAGATAAGCATTGTGGCTGTAACACAGCCATTGCTGGTTGAAATACTGACTACTGACTATCACGTCGTACAACCAGAAGAAACAAGAGGCCGTCCCGTACCGGATGCTCTGTCTCACGTATCGGTCAGGGTCCTGGGCGGTGAAGGTGGTCAGCAGGGAGCCAGCGGGTAGGCCCTCCTCCAGCTTGATGGACTTGGGATTGGGCGAGAACTCGGGGCTCTCATTGACGTCGATGACGCGCACCGAGACAGATGCCGTGGACTGCCGAGGCAGGTGGATGCCGCGGGCCAGCGGAATGTCATTCTCTGTCACCACGGTGAGCATGAAAGAGCGCGACAACTCATAGTCGACGGGCTGGAGAGGGAAAGGACACATGTCAGTAGACCTGCAAGGTCACACCTTCCTAACCTGGTGTAATCTGACTCACAAAGCACTGGGTGAACAAGGTCCATTGGGTAAGTGTTCAACATCTACTGGACGTAGACCTCTGGTTGATTTTGAAGCAGCCTTTAACTAATCGGTGTTGCTACAACAGTTTGGGTTGCTTCATCTAGCTCTACCATCATTTAGAAACACATGCATGACTTGAACATGAGCGCACTTACAGCCACACCCCCTTGAATGCTGATTGGTCAGCCATCCAGAGTGGTTGTGCAAATGCTTAAATGAAAAGGGTTTCCAGACTATAATCTAAGCGAAAATGTATCTGAAAGCAATAGTTCGGGTAAATCCAAACTATCTTTGACTAAATAACCCTGTGGTTCGCTTGGAGTCCCCCGGCCCCAAAGACACACTTCTAAACAAAACTAAAAAGATGACCCCCCCTTCCAATATTGAGCGGCTTCTTAGCCTTGGAAATTAATAGCAAACATCAAACATTCAATTGACGCCTCCGTGACTCTGCCTACTCCTTCAAAAACATTTCTGATGTCGGTGGATTTATTTGAAGAAAAATGTGCCTACTGCTTAAATGTTTCTTTGCCATTAATAGGTAATTTTTTTTAAGAGTGGATTTTGGCATTGTGTACATTTTTCGATTAAATTATAGTCAAACATTTTATTGCATGTTTGACCTCAAAGCAAATGAGATCAATATTTTCCCTCACTTCCCCCTTGTGAACTATAGCGACTCCCCAGAGGGGTGCGTGGACCCCAGGATGGGAATCAATGACTTAACCGACTCACATATGACAACCACCAGTAATGCACAAAGAATCTGTGCCTTTGACATCATGGCTAAGTTTGTTACACGAGTTAATCACAGATGGCAAAATTAGAGGGGAAATTATGGAAATCGTTATTCATTTTCCTCAAAGGAAAAATGGGTTTGACCCAGAAGTCCTTATTCGTCTGGACAGCCATTGCTTGAGAACTCGGTGACAACTCTGGGACAACAAATGGCTGTGGCCTAGCAACCAAACGTTAAACAGTTATGTAGGTTATACGCATTGGTTTTGCAGTTTCTGTTTATTTATTTTGATTTATTATGCTGAATTAGGTATATATTCATATTATGAGTGTCCAGGCAATGCCAAGGAGCATTATCTGACACCGATTTTGACCACATAGTTGTTCACAGAGTTGTCTTACTAAGAAATTGGGCCCTCCCCTTCCACTACTTACGCGGACCACCGTGATCAGGCCTTCGTTGGTGGTGGGGTCCGTTGGGATGGAGAAGCGTCCGGTAGGGTCTCCGGAGGTGATTCTGTAGACGGCGTTCCAGGCCGAGGTGTGCGGCTGGTCCTTATCCGTGATCGTGAGGTTGGCCACAATCACGTTCACCTGGTTCTCTCGCACATCGCCGAAAAACTGTCCCACGATTGGTCGGTGTCAAGGGTAGAGGACATTTTATAAATGTAGGTAATACTGATATTTAGAACATGTAAATAATAGTGTACTCTGTGTGTGTGTGTGTGTGTGTATGTGACCTACAGTATCTACGGTAAACTCGGGTGGGTTGTCGTTGACGTCTGAGATGCGGATGACCGCGGTGGCCGTGTTGGACAGGCCATAGGTGGGGTTCCCCTCCATGTCGGTGGCCTGGATGACCAACATGTACTGCGGAACTTTCTGGGAGATGGAAGGAGAGACAGTATAAGCGTGCTGCTATAAACAAACAACCCCACAACACAAAACACACCCAAAAAAACACACACACACACACACACCTCACGGTCGAGGCCAGCCGCTACAGATATGATATCGCCGGTCTTATTGTTAATCGTAAACATATTAGAGGAGGGACTCTCAGGGTTCTGTGACAGGATCTTGTATCGGAGCATCCCATTGGCTGACTTTGGGTCGTCTTTGTCCACAGCTGTCACTGTCATTACGAAGGACCCTGTATGAGGAAAACACACAGATAAACAGAATGGCAAATACAGTATATGAACCTCATCAAGCTCTATCGGGGTCTACTGAGGTCTATATGGGTCTATATGGGTCAATATGGGTGTATTGCGGTCTGTCACTGACTAACTGGGTCTACATGGGTCTATATGGGTGTATTGGGGTCTGTCACTGACTACCTGGGTCTACATGGGTCTATATGCGTGTATTTGGGTCTTACAGGACTAACTGGGTCTACATGGGTCTATATGGGTGTAT